>JBBPBX010064472.1:0-20240 GCA_038048925.1 Garcialebias charrua | reverse complement strand
AGGACCCGGTTTATCCATGTAATTCCATGTAAAAAGATAAAAAAATATCCATGTAAAAAGAGTCCCCGTGACTCAACGAGGCTAGCCTGTATAAATAAAGGTTGAATGAATGAATGAATGAATTCCTAGACCCCATGATGCTTTGCATGAATTATGGGCGCGACTTCCGGTGTGAACCAGAACCAGCCTTTGTTTCTGTGTGAACAGTACAAGCTAACGTAGTTTCTCCGAGCATTGTAGATTTAATTAAAACATGTAGGAATACCAGCTATCAGAGCCCAAACAGGACAATATCATCATACTGCTGCCTGCTGAGGATGAGGGATGGAGGACGAGCTGAAGAGGTGGCTGCAGATTACATCTACAGTACAGTACTAGCATATTTAGTTACTTCATTGACTCTGTTTTGCTGACGGTGAAATGATGAGCAACCTGAAAAGCTCTGAGGTCTATCAGTATCTACACAGTAATAAGGTCAGTGGCGTTTTGTTTAAATAGGTGAAACACAATCTTATTTACCTTAAAGAAGACATATAGCCCAGCCACAGCCTTAAAGTCCTCCATCCCCGAGCTTGGGTTGATTGCAGAGAAAATCATAATATTGAAGACAAACAAATCCTATAATGCTGTGTCTTCCATACCCTTGAAATCATACCTGATATTCTTTTCACACTGTTTTCAATCCTTCTGAGGATCCAGCATCTCTTCTCCGGTGGTTTATTGTAGTCCAGACACAAAGTAGGATGCAGGTTTTCCTTCACTGGCCGTTTGTGTCATCAAACGGGTTATTCACTAAACTCTCGGTCATGTGCTCATTCAGTTTGCACTACTTCTCATATTTGCACTAATGTTTGTATTACATTACTGCCTATAGTCTTACTACTGTTTACATTCACTGTTTACATTTATTAATACGGTTTACATTTATTACTACTGTTTTACATTTATTACTACTGTTTACATTTACACTACTTTTATATCTACACTACTGCTGATACATATACAGTATTCTCTGACTAGCCTTATCTAAGGATGCCAAATGTGCCTTACTGCATATGCCACTTTGCCTCTATACCAACATCAACTACCTCATACATATACTGTGTACATTAACTCATATGCTGCTGTGCCACTCTTTGCAAATGTCAATGCTAGAACCTTCAGTTTATTTTATAGATATACTTTTTATACTACTATGAAAAAACTCAGGACAGTATTACACTTTTATTATTTCATTTTATGCTTATGTTCATTGGGTGTTTGGTGTTTCAGTGTTGGTGTAAATTTTCATACTTTTATACTACTATGAAAAAACTCAGGACAGTGTTACACTTTTACTATTTTATGCTTATGTTTATTAAATGTTTTAGTGTTTAGTGTTTAGATGGTTACTGTTGCACCGAGGGACTGAGAGAAACGCAATTTCAATCCTGTGTATGTCCTGTACATATTGCAGTTCTGACAATAAAGTTGACTTTGACTTTTGTCAACAAAGTGAAATGAGCTCACAGACAGCGTTTTGGGTGGTCTCTTCAAGTTCAGATGTTTCAGCCACATTCTTTTTAATTCCTCATCTGTGTGTGGGAGATGGAAACTGTACCACTTTTCACAGGAACACCATTTTTTTGTTTTGTTTTGGGTCCGTGTTCAAAAGTCTGTTGTTGTAGCCACTGATTTAGTTTGGTCTGATCATTCATTCAACCTTGAGCACAAAAGGTACATGAACTCAGCACAACTATTTTAGTAAACTTTATGGTTGTTCAATAAATGTGAACAAAACAAAAACAGAGTTTTATCTTCTAAACTAGATGGAAATTACGTTCAAATAACCTGTGGTCCATGCTCAGATACCATGGTTAACCAATGCTTACTGCTACTTCCTGTCTGACAGGAATTTATACCCGAATCATTTACACATTACACAGTGGTGTAGTCTACATTTTTGTAGTGGGTATACTGCAGTTAGTTTTACGTTCGGCGTTGGACACCATTGAAGCCACTGATCGTGATGTCCAACGTAAAACTAACTTTAGCGCAGTCGGTCCGTATAATGTGCTTAGAAACAAAAGTAAACTGGTTGGTACAATGTAATCAATTTATTTCGATTTTTAAACATATTGAACATTTCCAAATTCCAAAAGATAATGTACATGTATACCAATAGATTGTTACGGAAGTGTTTAACTGCCATTTACCATATCAATGATGCATGCCTAATGATATGTTCATTCATTCATTCAACCTTTATTTAAATAGATGAGTCACATTGAGCCTCAAAGACTCATTTACAAGTGAGACCTGTTTGGACAGACAATAAAAGTGGTGAAAAATGAGACAGGGTTTGGATATGATACATATGTAATATATCATTGGGAACTTTTTAGTGGGTATACTGAAATTCTCAAGATTTTCTAGTGGGTATACTGAAATTCTCAAGATTTTCTAGTGGGTATACTCCGTATACCCGCGTATCACGTAGACTACACCACTGACATTACAGCCCCCAGGAAAAAGATGGATAGAATCTTCTGAGTTGTATTTTTCGGACCAGAATAGTTAAGTCCTACTTGCTTCTTCACACAGAATCATGGTGTTACACAAGCTTTTACTTAAGCCTGAAATAAAAAATCACTGCTAAACATATTAGAAAAAAATATTTGAACTGCAGCAAAGCAGAGAATCAACAAGATGGGAGAGTAGTGGCACAGAGGTTAGAGAAGGCTAACAGGCGGTGGTCTGAGTATCGCTGGTTCGAATCCCTTGACCATTGCATTGACCTCGTTTGACTCCACTCTGGGCCCTTGGGCAATGTGGGCCCTTGAAGCAATCTGTCCAACAAGTTAAATCATGCAACAAGACAGTGATCCAAGGAAAACCAACAGCAAAATGAAAAAAAAAAAACCTCAAAGTATTGAAAAACTTGTGCGACAGTCCAGACATGATTAAAAGTGAAATGCTGTGATGAGACCTTCAGAGAGCGGTGTATGAATTCATCTCACAGATCTCAAGGCTAAAGGCAGAAGATGGTGACTTCAGTTTATGGTTTATTAAAGTTGGTTCCACAAGCTCTTAAATCATGGACTTTACTTTGAAACTTTAAAATGTTTCATGTAAATAACAACATGGTGCGTCATGTGTTGTTGACCATCTGTTGTACTGACCTAAGTGTCAGACCTGGTGATAAGCAGAAAATGTATTAACTCCTGATACAAAAAAAGAGAGAGAAAAGGACTGAAAAACAGTGCAAATTTTTTGTTCCAAAGTTTAAACGGGACGGGTATTAAAAAAATGCATTTATCACCATCTATCATTTTACCATCCATCCATCCATTATCTTTGCCCGTTTTTTATTTTTATTTTCGGGCCACCAGGGTCAATTGTACCTATATTCCGCCATCACTGTGTGAGAGGCAATGAAAAGGAAATTTACAACTAAACAGCAAAATACATTGAAATAGCCCTGATGTAAGCTCCATCATCCAGGTAAATAAGTCACACAAAAAAAGTTAAAGTTAGGTCATCTGACAGATTTTTTTCCGGTTGAAATGTTTCGTCTTTCATCTGAAAAACTTCACGTCTGAGGCCTGCCAACAAACTCTGTCGAATAAATAAATAGCACTTTTTTTCAAAGTGGATCAAACCAGTCATTTGAAATAATATCTTAGAGAAATAAGACAATGATCATCATGGTCTCAGCTGCAGGAAATCAGTCACTTCTAGCTTAAAACACGTGTCAGATCTATAACATGTTGCTGTCAGATACTTTAATGCCATATGATGAAACTTGTCTTAACTTTGGCAATTCATACAAGTCCCCAACAACTGCAGATGAAAGGTCTGATGATTACACTTTGATAAAGCAACATAGCACAGCAAAATCACAGTGCTGTAATGTAGCTGGAACAAAGTAAACTATTAACACAATTAACTACATGTATCAACTACATGTATGTGAAAAATTGGAGTTTGATCTAACAGTAGTTCTAGTTGAAGATAGACTTCACAATCTCTTTACAGATTCCATAAATTTTAGAGTGCCACTCCAAGAGATGGACAAAATAAAAATCATTCAAGTTGTGTTTATTTGTCATGCACAAGGTTAACACAAGGTTAACAGTACAATGAAATGCTCAGGATGAGAAGAACATATTTGACTTGCTAAAAACAAAGAACAAACAAGAAAATAATAAAGCATGCAATAAGGGTACAAAATAAAGTACCAAAATGGGAAAAAGCAATTCTAATATTTACAAGGTCCTAATGAGAGATAGTAAACAACATAGTGGAATATAACTGTGCAAGTAGCATGAATTTGTATGAATATGTATTTCAAAGTAGTAATATTAGCTAAAATGTGCATGGTAAATATTGCACATAACTAATATAAACTAAGGTTCTTTGATAGGTTATTGAACAGGTAGTGAGTAACATTGAGATTGAATTATGATGGTAAGGAGGGTGATAGAGCCACCTCACAGAAGCAGCCACGTAAGACAAAAATAATCTACATTCAACTCATGGCGGCCTTCAGTCTTAAAGTTAGTACCTTTAAAGTTCCAAAAACCAAACTGATTTGAAGAAATTGTTTGGTCAAGGTGACATAGCAGTACATTAGTTAGTGCAGTTGCCTCACAGCGATGAGGTAGGTTTACTCCCAACCTTACTGTGGCAGTTTGAATGTTCTCTCCGTGCTGCATGGGTTTTTTACGGGTACTCCAGTTTCCTCCCACAGACCAAAAACATGCATGTTAGACTGATTGTTAATTCTAAATTGTCCTTAGGTGTGTGTGTGTGTGAGAGAGAGAAAATGGTTGTTTGTATCGTTTGTCTATATGTGACCCTGTGATGGACTGGAAACTTGTCCAGGGTGTCCCTGTGATGAACTGGATACCTGTCCTAGGTGTCCCTGTGATGGACTGGATACATGTCCTAGGTGTCCTTGTGATGGACTGGAGAATTGTCCAGGGTGTCCCTGTGATGGACTGGATACCTGTCCAAGGTGTCCCTGTGATGAACTGGAGACTTGTCCAGGGTGTCCGTGTGATGAACTGGATACCTGTCCTAGGTGTCCTTGTGATGGACTGGAGACTTGTCCAGGGTGTCCGTGTGATTAACTGGATACCTGTCCTAGGTGTCCTTGTGATGGACTGGAGACTTGTCCAGGGTGTCCCTGTGATGAACTGATACCTGTCCTAGGTGTCCCTGTGATGGACTGGATACATGTCCTAGGTGTCCTTGTGATGGACTGGATACCTGTCCAAGGTGTCCCTGTGATGGACTGGAGACTTGTCCAGGGTGTCCCTGTGATGAACTGGATACCTGTCCTAGGTGTCCTTGTGATGGACTGGAGAATTGTCCAGGGTGTCCCTGGGATGGACTGGAGACTTGTCCAATGTGTTCCTGTGATGGACTGGAGACTTGTCCAAGGTGTCCCTGTGATGGACTGGAGACTTGTCCACGGTGTCCCTGTGATGAACTGGAGACTTGGAAGGATACATAGACATGTGAAAATTGTACAAATTGTGCTTTAAATCCCTCAGCCAAGTTAATGGAAATATATATATATTTTTTTAATATTTCGTCTTAATTTATTCAACTGAACAGTAATTAATGATTTCCAAAATTCAAAATGAGTTTTGCAAGCAGATAGATAGATAGATAGATAGTTAGATAGATAGATAGATAGATAGATAGATAGATAGATAGATAGATAGATAGATAGATAGATAGATAGATAGATAGATAGATAGATAGATAGATAGATAGATAGATAGATAGATAGATAGATAGATAGATAGATAGATAGATAGATAGATAGATAGATAGATAGATAGATAGATAGATAGATAGATAGATAGATAGATAGATAGATAGATAGATAGATATATAGATAGCAGGTTAACTGGTAAAGGCAATTGGTTAAACAAGATGACAGAGTATTTTTAAAAAAGTTTATTCATTTTACAAAATGTGATACAACAAATGACAAGCAAATGAAAAGAATAAAAAATATATAAGGTGTAAAATGAAAAGGTAGCAGATGAAGAAAATATCTTATTAAATCTGCTCCTATCTATCTAATACAAACTAATTGCTCTCTAATAACAAAATAAGTAAATAACTCGTTTAACCAACAATATATGGATTACTCAGTTACATTCAATCATATTTGTTTAACAATTCAACTTTGACAATTTTCTTAAATACAGAAATTGATTTAGCTTCTTTAAATACTGGCATTAAATTATTCCACAATGTTACGCCTTGTATTACTGTAGTTCTTCCCTTCAAACTTGTTCTGAACTGTGGTTTAACAAACACATCTTTACCCTTAAGATTGTAACAGCTTGTTCTTTTCACAAAAAACCTTTGAATATTTGATGGTAGTATATTATTATGTGCTCTATACATAAGTAACAAAATGTTGTAATCGACCAAATCATAGAATTTTAGTAGCTTCATTTGAGAAAATAATATACCAGAAGGGTGACAATAATGATTTCTGGTTATAATTCTCACAATCTTTTTTTGCATAATAAAAATAGGCATTGTATTGCTTTTGCATGCTTTTCCCCATACACTTACACAATAAATCAAATGTGGGACAATCAATGAATTATATAACAGATACAAAGATTTATCATTTAGTAGATATCGAACCCTATAAAGTACTGCAATTGATTTAGATATTTTTGTTTTAACTAAATTTATATGTTGTTTCCATGATAAATTATCATCAATAATAACACCCAAGAATTTTACCTCATTGACTCTGCGTATTTCTGAATCATCGATAAAAAATGGAATGTCTATTGATTTATTTTTATTGCTAAATATCATGTAGTATGTTTTATCCAAATTTAATGATAATTTGTTGAGTCTAAACCAGTTTTGAATCTTTACAAACTCCTTCATTAATAAATCCATTACTTGTTCAATAGTGTCTCGTTGTGTCGTCTGCGAACAAAACACATTTGATGACCCCAGACACTTTAACCAGATCGTTAATATATAAAAGGAAAAGTTTCGGACCGAGTATTGATCCCTGTGGAACACCACATGTAACAGTACAGTGATTTGATTTTACGTCATCCAACTGAACATATTGTTTCCTATTTTTTAAGTAACTGCATAGCCATTGTAAGGCTAATCCTCTTATTCCATATTTTTGTAATTTATTAAGGAGAATACTATGATTAACGGTATCAAAGGCTTTTTTTAAATCAACAAAAACACTTACACAATATTTTTTTGGTCAACAGCAGTAATTACTTGTTCAACAAAATCCATAAGTGCCATTGATGTTGAATGACCAGATCTAAAACCATACTGAGTATCTGTTAGAATGTTGTGTTTTTCAATGAATTTGTCTAATCGAATGTTAAATAGTTTCTCCAAGATTTTTGAGAACTGTGGTAGTAGGGATATCGGTCTATAATTATTGAACACACCTTTGTCACCGGTTTTGAAAAATGGAACCACTTTAGCCACCTTCATTCTATCAGGAAATACACCAGTTGTAAATGATAAATTACAAATGTAAGTGAACGGCTCAATCACATGACACATTATACTCTTCACAAACGACATATCCATATCCATACAATCTTTCGATTTTTTTTCTGTAAAGTTTTTAACTACTTTCAGTATTTCGTCTTTATCAGTTCCATTCAAAAACATACTGTCTAAACAGCCATCGATTAAATAGTTTACATTGTTATTCACCTTTGGAATTGTGGCTGCAAGGTTAGTTCCGACGTTCACAAAATACTGATTAAAGCCGTTAACAATTTCTTTTTTATCATTTGTTTCCATGTTATTTATTGTAAAGTTATGTGAAATACCCGAGTTTAATTTGTGTTTATTTAACACACCATATTTAACTAGTAATGCCAGAAAAGTGTATACGGTAAAATACTACCACCTAAAATACCATCCTAAGTGTAGCATGCAGGGTCGTTAGTCTCCTTCCTGGGGTGATATGTTTATGTTTCTGTGGCTGCAGAATCATTTCCTCAGACTAACCATGTCTCAAATGCTGCAGTCATCTATGGGTGTCAGTTTGTGTGTTTTTGCTTGTGGCTTTACAGTACTGTACATTACTGCCAACTGCAACATTACAGCTGCCTTCAGTGCCCTTTGTTTCTGAATGTAGTTTACTTTTTTAATTTCTCACCCCTAGTTCTTCAAGCAAGGCTCACCATCATGTTGCCACCTTGGTCTTTTTTTTTTTTTGTGGTTTATTTGTTTCTGTCTGTTTTCCCCTTACAGTACCACTCATATCCTCCACTCCCACCAGCCTTTGTACCCAAGCTGTCTTTCTTCTTTTTCTCTTTCCTGTCCCACTCAGACTTCGGCTCACACTCAATATAGTATTGATTGGTTTCCTGTGCGTTCTCTGACCTTGCTGTAATCGTGGTAGAGAGGTCACAGGAGATAGATTTCTCCGAAAAAGACACTGCCATGTTCGGTAATCTATAGTTGCCGTGTGCCAATTAATAACAAAAGGACAGCAGGTCTTCCTTGCTCAGCTTTCCCAAGCTACAGGCAAAATACATTTTGGTACTAGAAGACCAGCAGCTGGGGACAAAACAAGACTCTTTATAAGAACCAGTGAAGAGGGACATGAGGTAGATTCTCCAGTGGAGGATGCTTAATAGTTGTGTGAAATAAGAAAGAGGTTTTTAGGAAGAGCATGACTGAAATGGATTGCAGAGCTGCAGGCCATGGATTACACAATAAAAGAGGGAATACATGGTCATTTCTCTCTTGTTCTCACTGCTTTGTTTACATTTCGGTCTCCTCTTCCCCTCTGAATTCATTGTTGATATGTGAATAACTGAGAATAATCTCACTGGCCAGACAGAGCTCCTCAAGTCTGCAAATACACACAATGCTACACACAAGCTTTGCATCAGCTGCCCCCCGAGGAATGCCATTTTCACAGATGGTGAACAGAAAATGTGGTGCCTTCATTGTGAAGCCCTCAAGTAACTTTTACGCCAACTGTCTCACCACCCCAAGTCTTGCTACTCATCTCATTTCCTTCTTCATCACATTTGTTCTTGTCTTTTCTGCCATCACTATCAACCAGCTCCCCCCACTGCAGCTCACAATGTCGTCTCGCCTCATTCAACCACCTTTTCTTCCCGGCAGCTGCATCTTTTCCTCTGAAATTGAGGTCCAGCAACTCTTTCTGGTCCATTGTTTGTTCTATCTTCTCTTCTATTCTCCCACTTGGTGCACAGTGCAGCTGTTGAAGTATGACTCTCTGGAGTGATAATGCAGGAAACTGTTTGCAGCCATACTAGCGCAACATATTCATTCTAATGTACTAGAGGCCATTTCCCTCTCCCTCCTCAAGCTTTGCATTATACATTGTGGAAAGAAGCACTTACAACACAGAAGAATCAGGGAAAGCAACTACAGTAAATGCTTCTGCAACTTATGTGAACATGGAAGACATGTCTAATCTAGATACGTCCTTATGTGTTCGAGGGTTTTGACTGAATGGCATTAATTTAGCCTGGGTTGAAGACATTTAACATTTTCCCCATTTTTATTTATTTTCTCCATGAATTTTTTTAACTATTTCATGGGCTGGAACAGCGGCTAATCCCAAAAGGTCCTTGTAGTTGTGACTGAGAACTGGGGCATCCTGATACAAAGTGGTGACATGAACCAAATACAACAACGTCTTCAGTATTTCTTTTTAGGTCCATTCTATGAACATGTGATTCTTAACCATCATTTTCAATATGCACATATTGTACTTATACAAATATAGCAGTAATAGACACAATAAATACTTAAAGGCAAAGCTCAAGTGTGAATATGTTTGATAATTTCATATTTAAAGACACATTGCCATTTTTATCACTTACACACTCGGTAATCTGAGGCACTAAACAGTTTTACAGCATTAAAAACTATCCCATGTTGATTTGTTTTTGGCAAAATCAACCTGTTTTCCTCTCTTTCCCTACACTACAAAGCCAAATACAAATGGTACACCAGGTCGCAATGCGAGAGTCCCTAAGAGATAGCAGGAGGCAGGGTGGGGGTGAAGAGAAAGAACATGAGAAATGGTCTTTTATTTTATTCATACAGGCTCTCTCTTCAGATGGAGCCTTTGAAAGGGGTTGCATTAGGACATCTGGTCTGGGGGGCACAGTACAATGAATGTAGCATTACATTATAGAAATAGGTTGGCCCGTATTGAAATGTGTTTATGTGCAAAAGTTGTAAATTGTTAACACCTTATTCATTTTAGATAGCTTTTTGTTTTGCCTCAGTCAAGAGAAATAGTTTATGTTTGATGGTTGATGAGCTGACAGCTGGTCCAAACACAGTTAAGACCAACAAGGCTTGCTGGAAATTTAAAACTACAAAGTACTCCAAAGACCCAAACTATTTCATTCAAACACTTTTAAAAAAATGGTTACATTGTTGTCAAGTTTTCATCACAAGGTTATTTAAAAGAAACACTGTTATTTACAAGTCTAAACACCACCAGCATTACCACGTTTAGGAAATGCACATACATTTTCTTAATTCTACTGCCAAAATAATCATGTAATGCAAAACTGACAGCTTTTTAAAGGTCTATGAACTGGTTTGTATGAACTGTATGGATTTCTGGAAATTGTTGTTTCAAAGAAGCAGTCCACTTTGTTCTTGCTTTGTTAATTAGCTCATCTAACTCCTTCGCCCAGCTGAAGATGTTCAGGAAGATTTCTTCAAGTGGTAAGATACCTTTTTTTTTTTTCATTTACCCTTTATCCATACAGGTAGTCTCATTGAGCCACGAAGACTCATTTTCAAGAGAGACCCGTTTAGGGAGCAGATGGTGGGGGTTAAGGGCCTTGCTCAGGGGCCCAGAGTGGGGTGAATGAGGGTGGAGGCAGGTGTAGGTGTTTCACCTTTTTCCACCCACATTTTTTGATGATGTCGGTACTGGGGCTTGAACCGGCGATCTTCTGATCACAGGCCCACCGTTTAACCACTGCGCCACCACTCCCCCCAGATACCAATTATTTATAAGTTTTCACAGAAACATCCTATAAAACATAACCAAACTGTTTAACCAAATAAATCCAGTATGGCAAGTTCTGATGAATGCACCCATCCATCCATCTGTCCATCCATCTGTCCATCCATCCATCCATCCATCCATCTGTCCATCCATCCATCCATCCATTATATTTATTCAATTCTTCTTTTTTGGGTCATGGGGGTCACTGGTGCCAATGTCCAGCAGTCACTGGGCAAGAGGCGGGATACACCATGGACAGGTCTCCAGTCCATCACAGGGACATTTGGACAGGTCTCCAGTCCATCACAGGGACACTTGGACATGACTCCAGTCCATCACAGGGACTCTTGTACAGGATTCTAGTCCATCACAGGGACTCTTGGACAGGTCTCCAGTCTATCACAGGGACTCTTGGACAGGTCTCCTGTCCATCACAGGGACACTTGGGCAGGACTCCAGTCCATCACAGGGACTCTTGTACAGGATTCTAGTCTGTCAAACTCTAAACAGCTCTTCTTCACAAGAACTCATCTGCTTAATCCCATCAAACAAACTCATGAGGACTCTGTTCAAAAATGCAACCTGTTCCTTTCATTCTTTAAAAACAAAGTTGACACTATCAGATCTCAGCTCCACAACCTCCCTGATCTTCGTTTGCCATCTACCCATCTGCATTCTGGGTCCCTGAGCAGCTTTGATGAAGTTGTTCAGAGTGAGGTGGAGACCATCATCAAGAAAATGAAGCCTTCATCCTGCGCCCTGGATCCCTTCCCCTCGTCTCTCATAAAATCCAATCACTCTGCAATAAGCCCATTAATCACACAAATAATAAATAAGTCTCTACAATCTGGTCATGTTCCACTGCCTCTAAAAACTGCCATCATTAGGCCTCTTCTGAAAAAAATCTAATTTGGATCCCGACATTCTTTCTAATTACTGCCCAATTTCCCACCTCCCATTTATGTCTAAAGTGCTTGAAAAAGCAGTTGCTGCCCAGCTGCAGGTCCACCTACAGCAACACTCTTTGTATGAGAAGTTCCAGTCTGGCTTCCGAGCAGCTCAGAGTACTGAGACTGCATTGCTGAGAGTTACCAATGATGTCCTCATGGCTGCTGACACTGATTCCCCCTCCATCCTTGTCCTCCTTGACCTCACTGCAGCTTTCGACACTATGGACCATAGTATCCTCCTCCATCGTCGTCATGTGGAGGTTGGTCTCTGTGGTTCAAATCTTTCCTCTCCAATAGGCTGGAATGTGTTAGTCTTGGCAATGCCACTTCCCAGACAGTCTGTGTCTCCTGTGGTGTCATCTCAAGTGTCAGTTCTGGGGCCCCTGCTGTTTTCCCTTTACATGCTGCATTTAGGTGAAATTATTAATCAGTTCAACATTTCTTTTCACTGTTATGCCGACGATACACAGCTTTACATCAGGACTGGAGTATCACCATCATCATCACCATTGTCATCTCCATCTTCACTCACTGCCCTCTCTACCTGCCTGGAGGAAATAAGGGCATGGATGAATCAGAACTTTCTTCAATTAAACTGCTCCAAGACTGAGGCCATACTGATTGGCACCCCTCACCAGGTACAAACATGAACTATAACAACAATTTCTTTTTCTGGACAAGACATCCCCCTCTCCACCTCTTTTACAATTCTTGGAATAAAAATGGACTCTCATCTTACATTTGAAAATCACATTAAGCGTAAAACAAGATGTCCAGGATTTCCGGGCTGGTGAGCGAGAGGATGACAGCGTAGTGAAACGCGCTCCCGACGCTTAAGTTAAATATAGCCCTAAACGACTCGGATTTGAAATATTAATCCTTGGACAATTAAGAAAAGGGCTCGAAGATGCCACCAAAAGTAAAAGTTCTTAAGAAGTCTGCGCTATCAAAGCTGCACGGAGGAGACGACGTGGACCAGACCGCACCTGCACCTGCTGTCAGCGACATGGAGGACGAGAACGCGCTAACAGCTGATGAGCAACAAGCCGGCGGCGTGAGTCTGGAACTCATTCTGAAAGAACTGAGAGAATTCAGAAAAGAAAATGCTATGCAGCTAAAAGGAATTCGAGAAGAAATTAACAAGACAAATAAACGAGTAGAAGAGGCGGAAGGGAGGATCATGGACGCTGAAACTCGAATACAAACAAATGAAGAAATGACAGCAGAAATGTTTAAACTGCACAAGGAAATGAACGCAAAATTAACGGATCTGGAAGGGCAATCCAGAAGAGGAAATGTTAGAATATATGGCGTCAAAGAAGGAGCAGAAGACGAGGCTCCATCAATGGTGACTTTTGTGGAAACTTTGTTAAAAGAAAAACTGGAAGTGCCAGTTTCAGCAGAGCTGCGGGTGGAGCGCGCGCACCGCGCCGGCGTGTCAAAGCCGCCACCAGCTGCGACACCGAGATCAATCATTATTAAAATGTCCAGCTACAGGATGAAAGAAGAACTTTTAAAACTAGCCTGGCAGAAACGAGGATTTGAATATCTAGGAAACAAGATTAACTTGGATCATGATTATGCACCTGACGTTATGAAGCAGAGGAGGAAATATGCAGAGGTGAAATCAGTGCTGAAGGAGAAGAAGATCCGGTTCCAGACTCCGTTCCCAGCCAGGATGAGAGTTTTTTATCCTGAAGGAACCGTGCTGTATGACTCAGCAGAGGAGGCGACAAGTGACCTGGACAAGAGAGGATTCCCTGTGACTGTCATCAAACGCCCGGAGGCTTTAATGGAACAGATCCAAGAACTGATGTGGCACACCGAGAGGAAGAGGAGCAGGAGGGGTGAAGATCGGACCCGAGGCTACAAGGAGAAACTCCGAGAGTTCAGACGGCAGGACCAGAAATAACTGGACACTGAGAAACAGATAAGTAAAATAAATCAGCAGTGAGTGATTTTCCTTTTGTTTGAGACTTTCTGAAGAACATGTGAATAAGAGATCATTGAACAGAAATAAGAACTAAGAGGCAATAGATATAATGAAAATTGTCGGGTGTTTTTTTTTTTTACGTTGTCATTAAAATGGACATAGGCCTAATGGCAAAAGAAGGCCCTCTCTCACCACCAGTAGAGAGATGCTCACCTTCAAACCCCCCCTTTCAGTGGGGAGGACTAAGGGTCACACAGGAGACCCCACAGTTGGAAGTCAAAGTGTTTTTTTTTTTTATTTTTTTTCAAGGACAGTTTACAGTTTTTGTTCAAGCTCCATGCCGCTTTAATGTTGATTTGTTTATTTGTTTTGTTTGTAAATATTCAGGGAGGATGTGGTTTAAACTAAAACACAGAAATGTTAAAACCTCCAGACGACTGAAATATGGCTAGTAATAAATTAAAGGTTATTTCATATAATGTAAATGGACTGCTCAATCCAATAAAACGCAGTAAGATTTTAACCAAAATGAAAAAGGAACAGGCACATATAGTATATTTACAGGAAACACACCTGGACTCTAAAGAACATGAGAAATTAAAAAGAATGGGTTTTACGAAGGTCTTCTTTTCTTCTTATAAATCTGGAAGGAGGAGAGGTGTTGCCATTCTTATATCAAATAAATTACATCTCGAAGAACTACATGTGATACAGGACAGAGAGGGACGGTATGTATTAGTAAAAGGGAACATTGAAGGGAATCCGATCACTTTGCTAAATCTATATGCACCACCCGGAAGTGACATCAGTTTTTTTAAGAAAGTTGTTGATTTGATGGTAACGGAGACAGACGGATTCTTACTCTGTGGAGGGGATTTAAACGCACACCTACAGCCAAGATTAGACACTTCTAACGGTAAAACACAAAATACAAAACTATTAGTTAAGAAAATTAACAAGCTTTTTGAAGAAGTGGGTTTAATAGATATATGGAGGGATTTAAATCCTAAACAAAGAAATTATACCCACTATTCATCACCCCACCAATTATATACAAGAATAGACTATTTCCTAACCTTTGGAAAAGACAAAGACAAAATAAACACCTGTGAAATAGGAAGTATAGATTTAAGCGACCATGCCCCAGTGTACCTATCCATTGATCTAAAATTACAACAGAAAATAAAAAACTGGAAACTAAATTCAAGCCTACTTAAAGATTCTCACATTAAGAAACAGATTATAAGAGAAATCCAACTTTACCTGGAAATAAATGATAAAGGCGATGTATCACCTCCTATTTTATGGGACGCTCTAAAGGCTGTCCTGAGAGGAAAAATTATAGCTATATCCTCATATAAGAAAAAAATGAGAAATAATAAATTAGAAGAACTACAGAAACAATTAGGAGAATTAGAGGAAAAACACAAAATAACAACAGATAAGGTTATATGGAATGAAATTACAAAAACAAGGAACGAAATTAATGAGTTAACTACACACGAAATAAAGAAAAAACTATTATTTCTCAAACAAAGATACTATGAAGGTGGATCCAGATCAATGAAGGTTCTTGCTTGGAAACTTAAAAAGAAAATAGCTCAGAACACAATCCACAAAATTAGAGATTCAGATACGAATATAATAAAAAACAGATTAAATGAAATCCAGACTGCATTTGAAACATTTTATAAGAAGCTTTATTCTAAAAGGGGAGGAGGTAGCATGGCGGAAATACAAAACTTTTTGGACTCTCTCGAATTACCTACATTAAATGAAGAACAAAATAAGAAAATGGTTGAGGACATAACAGAAAAGGAGTTAAAAGAAGCCATTAGTAGACTTAAGTTAAATAAATCACCAGGATCTGATGGCTACACAGCAGAATGGTATCCACAATATTCCTGAAGGTGGCACTGTATTTGCGATTATGGGACTTACTTCCGTTTTGACCCCGGAAGTAGAATTTCTGCATTGGCTCCTCGTTGTTTACTTGTTTATCTGTGCGCATCGTAGAAGTTCTGTTAAAGTTCTGTTTTCTGTTATTTTGAGCTAAAATTGTCATGAAGATGTCTTGTGGAGCTCTGGTACCTGTTGCGCTGTTCGTGGCTGTACGAATAATCAGACGAAGCTGAATTTGTGGCTGCAACTAGTGTGTGTTGAACATGCTCCGAAAACAAAAACCTGCATCCTTCTTTGTGGCTGGGCTACGAGAAACCACCTGAAAAAAGACTCTGTATCCTCCAGAGGAACGAGAACACCAGGTATGATTTAAGAGACAGCTTTTAGTTTAATGATTTTATGTAGTCAGTGATTAAATGATACTAATATTTTCGTGCATAACTGGCAAATAAACACACGCACCTATATACTGTATGTATGCTGTCTGTGTATATTTATTTATACTGTATATATAATATAGGTGTCTGTTGTGTTTATTTATATATATATATATTATATGTGTGTGTGTGTGTGTGTGCGTGGGTTTCTTTTATATATAATCTAGGTGTGTTTGTGTGTGTTCATAAATGAACCCTAATGTTTGTATACTGTACTTTTCTTTTCCTCCTTTCTGTTATATTTCTGCATAAGGTGAGTTCCAGGGATGGATGGATGATGCTCCAGTTGGTCCAGGGATGGATGGATGAAGCTCCAGTTGGTCCAGGGATGGATGACACTCCAGTTGGTCCAGGGATGGATGAAGCTCCAGTTGGTCCAGGGATGGATGACGCTCCAGTTGGTCCAGGGATGGATGACGCTCCAGTTGGTCCAGGGATGGATGACGCTCCAGTTGGTCCAGGGATGGATGACGCTCCAGTTGGTCCAGGGATGGATGACGCTCCAGTTGGTCCAGGGATGGATGACGCTCCAGTTGGTCCAGAAGTTTGTGTGCAGTTATGTACCACAGCAACAAATGAGTGAAAATATAATTTCTATAAATAAATCTGCGTTTGAAGTGCATTTGGTGTTGCTGTGTTTCACCTTCTTTATTTCAATAAGATACGTTGTTTAATGTCTAATGAGAAGTTCTACTGCAAATAAAAAAACTAGATGTGATTGTTTTTTTGGCAACTTACCAGTTTAGTTTTTTATTGACAAGTACAAAACTTAAAAACATGCATGTTGCTGTGGTTCCTCCTCCAGGAGGAGATTGATAAGAATAAAAGCTATAATTATAAATTTTAGGCTGATTGTTAACTCTAAATTGACTCTGGGTGTGAGTGAGACAGGTCCCTCTTGTAAATGAGTCCCCGTGGCTCAACGAGGCAAGCCTGTATAAATAAAGGTTGAATGAATGAATGAATAAACTAAAAACATTTGAAACTGAATACAATATGAGAACTGTGGGTGATTTGATGTCTTTTAATGAAAATGATTGGCTGCAGAATAAATACAAGAATAAATACCAGGTCAAATACACTCAACAAGAAATGATGGGCAGTTTCTGATTTTAAACAAACTGGAACAGATTCCTCATCATGTGGGACCACTGGACGACCACTGGACGACCACTGGACGACTGGCGCAAGCAGCAAACCCCTCCGGAATCCAAGACGATGGAACTTGGCCCTTCACTCGTCTGTACCTTAAAAAAAGAATAAAACTGTCATGTTTGCATCACAAAGTCTAAAATAAGACCAAGTTTGCTACTCAAAGTAGAAAGAATAAATACAGTTGCTCCTACATTTTTTACTCATTCACAAAGATATACTGTAATGTTCAATTTTATATTGATTTCAGTAATTTTATCTTAGATTTACTTTAATATTTTTGAATTATTGTGCCAGGTGCTTGTGTCATTACTTGTTCTTCTGCTCCTGCGTCTCAGAGTAAGTGTGTCTGTCAACTTCAGCGTGGGAGACCAGTCTGTGACTTGTGTGCAGGCCTTCCTGAAAATATAAATATTTCAATAGAACAAATGTAGTAATAACCAAAAGATGAGCTTGTGTTATGGAATATTTTCTGTACAAACAGCATCCCACTGCTTTATTCACATGAGAGTAACAGGGACCTACAATCAAAACAGTACTACAGTACAGTATGTATGTGCAGTATGTATGTATATACTGTATATATAGTGTGCATACAGTATACACATACACACAGCATATGTAAATGTATTACACACACATGTAGTTATATTATTTATCCACAGATTTGTTTAGTAAATACTTTAACAGATGCTAACGCTACATGCTAAGCTAACCACAGCTAGTAGACAATGCTAAATCATGAAGAAAAAACAACAACAGCTCCAACACAGAGAAAATTATACTCTCACATTGTTCTGAAATTGTTTCACAAAATGATTTATGTAGAATATTTTGTTTACCGGAGAAAACGTGATCTGAACACGACGTCTTCGAGAGCAGATCCGAGCAGAGGAGGGGCAGCTGTCAGCTCCTCCGATGGAGATAAATCCTTCACGTTTACTTATTTTTGGGATGAAGTGAAAACTGCACTTTGAACAAACGTCTACCCGACAGCAACACCCACTAACCCAACACGAAGTAACCGTTGCAATTAATTAGAAATAAACAAAACAAAAAAACAAAAGTGAAAAATACAGCCAGTAGACTGGGCTTTAACTGCTGCTCTCACTTCAGGCGGAAGTCGTTCCCATAATTCGCGCAAGGCATCATGGGGCGTAGGAATATTGTGGATAAGGAATTAAAAGAAGAGTTAATACCAGTGATGCTTCCTACATTGAATTGGGCATTGAATAAATGGGAAACACCGCCCAGCTGGAAGGAAGCAGTGATTTCTGCCATCCCTAAAGAAAATAAAGACAAATTAGACTGTGGATCATATAGACCAATATCAGTTCTCAACATAGATTATAGATTATTTACTTCCATCTTGGCCAGAAGATTAGACAAGTTTTTACCAAACTTGATACATAATGACCAGACTGGCTTTATACGAGAACGTCAAACACAAGATAATATACGACGGACACTACACATTATAAATCATATTCAAAAAGAAAAAAGAGCAGCGATGGTAATCAGTATTGATGCAGAAAAGGCGTTTGACTCTGTGAATTGGAGTTTCCTCTATCAAGTTCTACGTAAATTTGGCATAAATGAAAAAATAATTAAAACCATACAGGCACTATATGAAAAACCAACTGCTAGAATAAAAATTAATGGATGCTTATCAAACAGCTTTGTTTTGGAAAGAGGTACAAGGCAGGGCTGTGCATGTTCACCATTGTTATTTGCATTATACCTAGAACCACTCACTCAATATATAAGACAAAACAATGAAATAAGGGGTATCACTGTACATGGGAAAGAACACAAATTAGCCTGTTATGCAGATGATATTTTAATTTTTCTGGGACAACCAACAAGCTCTCTACCTAAACTAATGCAGTCGTTTGAACGCTTTGGTGTCTTATCAGGATACAAAATAAATATAAGTAAAACTCGACTACTTAAATACAATTACAGTCCTCCAGAAGAAATCAAGAAAAAATATGATCTATCATGGCAAACAGACTATATTAAATACCTAGGAATAATAATTCCAAAGGACCTAACAGATCTAGTAAAACATAATTACTCACCAATACAAAATAAAATTAAAGATGATATAGCTAGATGGAATCTTACCCCATATTTAAGTTTCAGCTCAAGAATAGACTCAATTAAAATGAGTATTTTGCCAAAGTTATTGTATTTATTCCAGACTCTACCAATTGAAATAAACCAATCACAATTTAATGAATGGGACAAAATCCTGTCTAGATACATATGGCAAGGAAAAAGACCCAGGATTAGATTAAAAACATTGCAATAGACCTTTTACCAGTTGACGTCATCGCGCATGCGCACTCGTATTTTTCCAGAATTTTCCGGAAGTCGGGGGTAATACTACTCTGGTCGCGGTGGTGATCCTAGCTCCGTACGGTGGTGATCCGTGGATGGTGGTGATCCAAGCTCCGTGGATTACGTTCCTACATTACATCTTGGATATGGGAAACAGACAAAACAGAGAACAACCTCCCGCAGCAGAATGCTACTGGACAGTTGCTAAGCTAGCAGCTAGCTAGGTCTACTACGAGACCTCGCTGTTCCTCAGTCCACTGCCTGTGTTGAAGTTTCAACCTGTTTCAACCTGCGACATGCAAAGAGATTCTTCCTTCAACCCCCCTGAAGAAATAACAGGTGAATAAAATAGCATAAAACATGCAGCTGTATAAAAATGAACAGACCACTGCACTGTTAGCTGTCATCATTTGAACTCTTTCTGCGTTGAAAAAATATACAGTAGTAGTTTCCACAAGACAAACATGTTTTATTAACATTATTTGAGG
>JBBPBX010064471.1:0-20240 GCA_038048925.1 Garcialebias charrua | reverse complement strand
CCATCAGGTTGTATTGCTTTGTCTCCATTGAAATGCGCATTTCAATGTTCTACTTCTTTTCATCTTTTAACAAGCTGGTTTAATCCTGTTAAAATGACTGTCTGAAAATGATTAAATGTATTCTGTGACTTCTTAATTTTACAATTTATTAAATCTGGTTTTGGAACGTTAAGTGCACGTCTGTCATGTTTTCAGCGTATCTCCTTCTCTGATCCAAAGTGAAACCAAACAACAAACTTGGGGCGAATAAGAAAATCAAACGCCAACACATGCCGGGCCATTAGATGGCGCTGTGAATTTTTGAACCTTCACTAATGCGCATGCGTGCTACCTCGTCTGTTTTCCACTGGGGCTAAAGGTTCAGCTAACTACAAGTTGTTGTCAACAAGTTAACAACAAGTTAAAGCTGGAATTTGGATAAGAGTCGACAGATTTGACGCCAAGTGGGGCCCGCTTCATCTAACAAGCTGCACACCAGTTGCTGAGCTGACCTGAACCGAGTGACAATGTCGGACTTTAGTCCATGAGAATCAGCTGATTTACAGCAGCGCTACAAGGTAAACAATGTTCTTAATAATGTTTCCTTGTGTTTACTGCGATCACAGAACAACCAACTGAAGTTTTTTTTTTCCTGCGAGGTCAATAAGCTCTCGTTGCATGAAGCGGACCGGTTCGGATGTGGGTCCAGTGTCTACCAGGATGAAAACAGCAGAGCCTAGTTCATAACGGTTCGGTTAACGTGTTTTTAAAAGTGTTCAATTTAATTATCAGTGTTTGTGATACACCGTTTGTGGTGTTGAATAAATAAATAAATAAAAAATCAACCTGGTGTCTTCATTTTCAACATGCAGCATGTTAGGCATGACGTAATGAGTCCAGATGGATTAATTTAGCTCAGATAAATTTATATACCTCCCACGCTAACATAAATACATGTTTATTATTGTTAAACTGTTATTATTAGAAACCTCAACACACACTTGCCTTCCTTAATATCAAGAATATCAACCATGGCATTCTTTTATCTCATATTAATAATACCTTCTCCACCTTCAACTCTTCCAACCCAGATGATCTTGTCACATTATACAACACCAGCCTCAAGAACATCCTTAACTCTGTTGCTCCTTTGAAAACTCGGACGGTTTCCTTCTCCAACTCTGCACCCTGGTTCACTCCAGAACTCTGCTCCTTGAAAACCAAAGGTCGGCGGCTAGAGCCTCTCTAAAAAAATCCGGTCTCACAATTCACAAGGAACTTTATGCAAACCACCTCATCCATTACAAGAACAGTATTTCTCAAGCCAAATCCAGCTACTTCTCTGACATCATCAGTTCTAATGTTGGTAATTCAAAGACATTGTTCTCTCTCCTTCACCGTTCTGTCTCATCTCCTAACTCTCTACCCTCTCACATGGTTTCCACAGAATTTTGCAACTCCCTGATGTCATATTTCAATGAAAAGATTATTTCAATTCATAAACACCTTGGACCAAATACTGCCCCCAGCATCCATGTTGAACTCCCCCCTCCCTCCCTTTCTCTGTCTTCTCCCTCCCCTCTGCTGATGACATTGCTGACATTATCAGCAAGTCCAAGTCCTCATCCTGTCAACTTGACCCATTTCCCACAGTTCTTGTTAAATCCTGTCTCCCGTCTCTACTCCCTATCATCACTAACATCATCCACTCCTCCCTAACCTCTGGCATTGTTCCCACAGCCTTCAAATCTGCTGCCATCACCCCCATCATCAAGAAACCAGGTCTTGACTTTACCAACTTCAGTAATCTTCGTCCGATCTCCAATCTGCCCTTCATCTCCAAGATTCTTGAAAAAACTGTTGCTAGTCAACTTCACTCTCACCTGTCCAACAATAACATTTATGAAGAGTTTCAATCTGGTTTTCGCCCCCACCATAGCACCGAAACAGCTCTAATAAAAATTACTAACAACCTTCTTCTTGCTGCTGACTCTGGTCTTCTGTCCATCCTCATTCTTCTTGATCTAAGTTCTGCCTTCGACACCATCTGTCATTCTATCCTCCTCAACAGACTAACCTCCATTGGCATCTCAGGTACTCCGTTAGACTGGTTCAACTCCTATCTCTCTGATCGCACTCAATTCATTCATCTTAAATCCTTCCGTTCCCAGTCTTCCCCTGTCTACATGGGTGTCCCCCAAGGCTCTGTCCTCAGACCCCTCCTCTTCATCATTTACCTCCTTCCTCTAGCTCACATCTTCCGCAAATACGGCGTCCATTTCCACTGTTATGCTGAAGACACACAACTCTACTTGTCATCAAAACCAAACACCACCCACCCACCCTCCATCCTCACCGACTGTCTCAATGAGCTAAATCACTGGTTTTCTAAAAGTTTCCTTCAACTAAACAGCAACAAAACCGAAATCATTCTTGTTGGTACCAAAAACTCTATTTCAAAATCAGAACATCTTCTCATCCCCCTTAACAACTCTTTGCTATCCCCCTCCCCTCAGGTCAAGAGTCTCGTGTCATCCTCGACACCACTCTCTCCTTCACCTCACACATCAACAATGTTACTCGGTCTGCCTATTTCCACCTCCGTAATATTAACCGTCTCCGTCCTTCTCTCACACCCCGCTCCACAGCCATCCTGGTGCACAGTCTTGTGACTTCCCGTATCGATTACTGCAACTCCCTTCTCTACGGCCTCCCCAACAAATCTCTCCACAAGTTACAGATGGTCCAGAACTCAGCTGCCCGTGTCATCACTCAAACCTCCTACTATAACCACATCACTCCTGTCCTGCAGCAGCTCCACTGGCTCCCGGTTAAATCACGCATCATCTTCAAAATTCTACTTCTCACGTTCAAAGCTATCCACAACCTTGCCCCTCCTTATCTATCTGACCTCCTACAAATCTCCATCCCATCACGCTCTCTCAGATCCTCCTCTTCGCTACATCTCCATGTACCCTCTGCCCGCCTCTCCACCATGGGGAGCAGGGCCTTCACCTGCTCTGCCCCTCACCTCTGGAACGCTCTACCGCCAGACCTTCGAAACACCACCTCCCTTTCTCTGTTCAAGACTGCTCTGAAAACACATCTCTTTAGACTAGCTTATCATTAACTTTACTAAATGTATTTTATATTTTTTGTATTTTCATCCATCCATCCATCTTCTTCCGCTTATCCGGGGTCGGGTCGCGGGGGTAGCAGCCTAAGTAGGGAGGCCCAGACTTCCCTCTCCCCAGCCACTTGGAGCAGCTCCTCCGGGGGAATCCCAAGGCGTTCCCAGGCCAGCCGAGAAACATAGTCCCTCCAGCGCGTCCTGGGTCTTCCTCTGGGTCTCCTCCCGGTGGGACATGCCCGGAACACCTCACCAGGGAGGCGTCCAGGAGGCATCCTAACCAGATGCCCGAGCCACCTCAACTGGCTCCTCTCGATGTGGAGAAGCAGCGGCTCTACTCCGAGTCCCTCCCGGATGACTGAGCTTCTCACCCTATCTCTAAGGGAGAGTCCAGCCACCCTGCGGAGAAAACTCATTTCAGCCGCTTGTATCCGAGATCTTGTTCTTTCGGTCATAACCCAAAGCTCATGACCATAGATGAGGGTGGGAACGTAGATCGATCGGTAAATTGAGAGCTTTGCCTTTTGACTCAGCTCTCTCTTCACCACGACAGACCGGTACAGCGCCCGCTTCACTGCGGACGCTGCACCTATCCGCCTATCGATCTCACGCTCCAGTTTTCCCTCATTCGTGAACAAGATCCCGAGATACTTAACACTACTTTGACTAAGGCTGCGCTTTTTTGCGCAAGTGAACTTGGCTTCTAAATCCCCCGGTCCCTTTCAGTGGGCTATATAATGTCGATTCAAATGCTAATGACCCTACTAAAGACCCATTAATTGTACACCTACACCCCCCCACCCCCTACCCCTCAGTCCAAAATCCTTGGACCCAGTGCAGGCCTTGTATAACACATAAGCATTTATCGCTGCCAGGTCAAGCATGTTGTAGAACACGGCAATGGGCCGCACCATATATAAATGTGCAATCTGGTCCATTATACCGGTGTGTCAGTTGACCTCAGGTCATGTGACCTGTGTCGGTCCGTCAGTTGACTTCATGTCGTGTGACCTGTGTCGTTTTGTCAGTTGACCTCATGTCATGTGACCTATGTCGGCCCGTCAGTTGACCTCAGGTCATGTGACCTGTTGTCGGTCCGTCAGTTGACCTCATGTCGTGTGACCTATGTCGGTCCGTCAGTTGACTTCATGTCATGTGACCTGTGTCGGTCCGTCAGGTGACGGACAACAATAGGTCAAGCATGTTGTAGAACACAGCAATGGGCCACTTGCATGTGCCGGCACGCATCGTATATACATGTGCCAAGGACAAGGAGAGAGACAGTACTTGTAAGCAAAATAATTTATTTGACAGACCATCAGGGTTACAGGATAATCAGTACAGCAGAATAAGACAATTTTATGCATAAAATTGTTCTGGAGCAGACAAAGCTTTCCGTTCAGTGGATGTCCCAAAATGCTCAACTGTGAGATAAATTCAGGGTCTGTTATGTGTGAATTCAGGTCAGGGCCTCTCTTCTGACTAAGGGGGGAAGTGCAAGCAGAGTCTTACTTACCTGGTGGAAACATTGGAATGCAGTCTGTGCAGTCTGGTGTGGTGGGGGTGTCTGAGTTGAGTGCACACATATTTATAACAAAAGGCAGTTAATGGTCCAATAATTGCTCAGGAGAAGGAGGGGGTTTGTCCTCAGGATCTTGAAAATTCAGTCATCCTAGTGTTAAATACCCAGAGGGAGGGGACTCTGGCGTGACGCTGACGCCCCGGCCATAAAGGCGTGAACGTATTCCTTCAGGTAATCGTGCGGGGGCGCAATTTCCCATAGCAATATTTTGCACCTCGTTCCCTTCCTTCAGGGAACATGAGTTATGGTGCATAACTTTCAGTTTTACATAGTAGGCCCAGTTTTAACCCAGTCAGATCCGGGTCATAATTTCATTATAATCCCATCTCTGAGTAGATAAAAAAAAACAGGACCAATCTACATAAATATCTAACATGATAGACTGTTTCTTTTCACAAAGATGGACTTCCTTTACTCCTCTCTCAAACCATCGTTCCTCTCTATCCAGGATTTGAACATCTTCATCCCTGAAAGAGTGACCGCTGGCCTGGAGATGAATGTAGTAATATTGCATATGGTGTTCAGCGTCAGGAAGGCTGTGATCAGTCTTATATCGGGGAAACTAAACAGCCACTGGCCAAAAGGATGGTCCAGCACTGAAGATCAACATCATCAGGTCAGGACTCTGTGGTCTACACTCATCTCCTGGCCAGCGGTCACTCTTTCAGGGATGAAGATGTTCACATCCTGGATAGAGAGGAACAATTAAACAGAGGTGGCGGTCTCCGGGTTCAACTGTCCCCCTCTTACAATGCTGTTATTGCTAGTATCACTCAGCCCCTTGTGAATAGCAAACAACCACCAGTGTGCTAACAATCCATCGTTAGGTTGGTGGTCCTCCTTGATCATGTGAGCAGCTAGTTTTGGCTGTCAGCAGCAAACTGGTTGATCCACTATGAGAGGGTGCTATTTATAAGACTGAGCTGAATAGAGCACCTCAGACTGAAGAAGTCTTTCGGATGAAAGACGAAATGTTTCTACTTTTTATTTTTATTTATTTTTTTGCTTTTTTGGACCAGAGGACCGGACTTAACTTTTTTTAAACTCCTCCACTTGGGGCAGGAACTCCTCCCCGACCCGGAGAGGGCATGCTACCCTTTTCCGGCTCAAGACCATGGCCTCGGATTTGGAGGAACTGATCCTCATCCCGGCCGCATCACACTCGGCTGCAAACCGCTCCAGTGAAAGTTGTAAATCACGAACTGATGAAGCCAGTAGGACCACATCATCTGCAAAAAACAGAGAAGCGATTCTAAGGTCACCAAAACGGATCCTCTCAACACCTTGGCTGCGCCTAGAAATTCTGTCCATAAAAGTTATGAACAGAATCGGTGACAAAGGGCAACCTTGGCGGAGTCCAACTCTCACCGGAAACGAGCCTGACTTACTGCCGGCAATGCGGACCAAGCTCTGACACCGGTCGTACAGGGACCTAACAGCCCTTATCAAAGGGCCTGGTACCCCATACTCCCGGAGTACCCCCCACAGAACCCCCCGAGGGACGCGGTCGAATGCCTTCTCCAAGTCCACAAAACACATGTAAACTGGTTGGGCAAACTCCCACGCACCCTCCAGGACCCTGCTGAGGGTGTAGAGCTGGTCCAGTGTTCCACGACCAGGACGAAAACCACACTGCTCCTCCTGAATCCGAGGTTCGACTATCCGACGGACCCTCCTCTCCAGAACCCCTGAATAGACCTTACCAGGGAGGCTTAAGAGTGTGATCCCCCTATAGTTGGAACACACCCTACGGTCCCCCTTTTTGAATAGGGGAACCACCACCCCAGTCTGCCAATCCAAGGGAACTGCCCCCGATGTCCACGCGATATTGCAGAGTCGCGTAAGCCAACACAACCCTACAACATCCAGAGCCCTAAGGAACTCCGGGCGAATCTCATCCACCCCCGGAGCCTTGCCACCGCGGAGCTTTTTAACCACCTCGGCGACCTCAGCACCAGAGATCGGAGAACCCGACCCAAAGTCCCCAGGCTCTGCTTCCTCAGTGGAAGACGTGCCAGTAGGATTGAGGAGGTCTTCGAAGTATTCCGCCCACCGACTCACAACATCCCGAGTTGAGGTCAGCAGCACGCCACCTCCACCATAAATGGTGTTGGTCTCGTACCTCTTTCCCCCCCTGAGACGCCGGATGGTGGACCAGAATCGCCTCGAAGCCGTACGGAAGTCATTCTCCATGGCCTCTCCGAACTCCTCCCATGCCCGAGTTTTTGCCTCAGCAACCACCCGAGCCGCATGCCGCTTGGACTGCCGGTACCTATCAGCTGCTTCCGGGGTCCCACAAGCCAAAAAGGCCCAATAGGACTCCTTCTTCAGCCTGACAGCATCCCTCACTGCCGGTGTCCACCACCGGGTTCGAGGGTTGCCACCTCGACAGGCACCAACAACCTTGCGGCCACAGCTCCGATAAGCTGCCTCGACAATAGAGGCGCGGAACACGGCCCACTCGGACTCCATGTCCCCCGCCTCCCTCGGAACGTGTTCAAAGCTCTCCCGGAGGTGGGAGTTAAAGCTCCGTCTTACGGGAGACTCTGCCAGACGTTCCCAGCAGACCCTCACGATACGTTTGGGTCTGCCAGGTCTGACCGGCATCCTCCCCCACCATCGGAGCCAACTCACCACCAGGTAGTGGTCAGTAGACAGCTCCGCCCCTCTCCTCACCCGAGTGTCCAAGACATGCGGCCGCAGATCAGATGAGACGACAACAAAGTCGATCATCGAACTGCGACCTAGGGTGTCCTGGTGCCAAGAGCACATATGGACACCCTTATGCTTAAACATGGTGTTCGTTATGGACAATCCATGACGAGCACAGAAGTCCAATAACAGAACACCACTCTGGTTCAGATCAGGGGGGCTGTTCCTCCCAACCACACCCCTCCAGGTCTCACTGTCATTGCCCACGTGAGCGTTGAAGTCCCCCAGTAGAACAAGGGAGTCCCCAGGAGGCGCACTCTCCAATACCCCCTCCAAGGACTCCAAAAAGGGTGGGTAGTCTGAGCTGCCGTTTGGTGCATAGGCACAAACAACAGTCAGAGCCCGTCCCCCCACACGTAGGCGAAGGGAGGCTACCCTCTCGTTCACCGGGGTGAACCCCAACGTACAGGCACCAAGATGGGGGGCAACCAGTATGCCCACTCCTGCTCGGCGCCTCTCACCAGGGGCAACTCCAGAGTGGAAGAGTGTCCAACCCCTCTCAAGGAAACTGGTTCCAGAGCCAGAGCCATGCGTTGAGGTGAGTCCGACTATTTCTAGTCGGAACCTCTCAACCTCACACACTAGCTCAGGCTCCTTCCCCACCAGAGATTTTATATTTTATATTTATATTTTATATTCTTTATATTTCAATTTGTTACTGATAATGTTTGAACTGTATTTGTTTGTTAAGTGTCCTTGGGTGTCTTGAAAGGCACTTTTAATATAGCACATTTAGTATGTTATATAGTGCAGCTTGACGTGTGAAATGTCCGTCTGCTTCGTTCAATAAACAGCGACATAAGAAATGGATCCAGCTGTGTCTCTTCCAACACAGATGCAGGTAATTCAGGTGTAGATTAATTAAATATGAGACTCAAAATATATTCCATCAGCTGTAGTTCAGAAAGTGGTAGGTGTCCAGTCCACCGCCATTGTTAGAAATGTCGGCTGTCCACGCGTGCATGATGCGCGCATGTCTTCAAACAAAAGCTCAGCGGAAGATGTGTATGTTATCAGCAGGGGGTCAGCGAAAAAGATCCACACTGGAGGTTGAGTTCAGAAACCATCAGATTCAAAGAAGGGGGCTACTGGTGTCGTGTAAACGATGAGTAGAACCGCAGAGAGAAAGGAGCGGTTTCACTAAAAATATGCGCCGTGTAAACGGCCCTTTAATGCGGCCCCTTCTCCCTCTCTCTCAATCACAAACCTAGCCCCTCCCCCACCGTTTGTGTGAAATTTGCAGCTCCCGTTGTGAAAAAGCTAGAGGCATATGCAGATATCAATAGTTACAATAGAGCTTTGTTGACTCACAATGGAGACACATTCCTGATTGGTGTGAAAATGATGGTGGCTGCTAAAAAGATCCTCAATGAGTTTGGTGTTCTCCAGGACATGAACTGCTTCAAGAACATAGGAACTGTTAGGCCCTGTTTACACGGACACTGTGGGGGGGAAACGAATGTTTTGGGTATGTTAATTAGATGAATAGTTTTGCGTTGACACAGATCTGCTCGAATTTCCCCCCTTTCTCATGCCCCCCACTTTCACCCACTACGCATGCGTGCTACTGAACCTTCACCCACTGCGCATGCGTGCTACCTCACTGCTGTCTGTCTACTGTGTTCTTCTGGGCTAAACGTTGAGCTAACAACAACTTAACAAGTTAAAGCTGGATTTTGGATAAGAGTCAACAGATTTGACACCAAGTGGGTCCCGTTTCATCTAACAAGCTGCACACCAGACGCTGAGTGGACTGTGGATCAGAACCGAGTGACGATGAGGATGATGTCGGACTTTACTCCGTGATAAACAGCTGACTTACAGCAGGTAAATCAACGTTCTTAATATAATGTTTGCTTGTGTTTACTTTGATCACACAACAACTGAGTTTTTATTTATTTATTTATTTATTTCTGCCAGGTGGAGAAGCTGTCGTTCCAACAAACAGGCAGACCGGTTCTGATGGGGTCCAGATGAACACACAGCAAGAGTCCAGTTCATTAACGTAGTTACAGTTCGGTTCACATGTTTTAATAGTGTTCAGTTTGATTCTCAGTGTTTGTGTTACGTAAAGTTTGTGGTGCTGAATAAATAAATAAATAAATAAAAAATAAACCTGGTGTCTTCATTTTCACAGCACGTTACGCACTGTTTAAAAAACGTAATGAGTCCAGATAGATACTGTAGTTCAGATAAATTTATACATCTCCCACGCCAACATAAATACTGTTTATTATTGTTAAACTGTTATATTTTGCAGCGTGACACGTGAAATGTCCGCATGCCCACTGTCCGCGGGTGCGAGCTGCGCGCATATGATTGACACAAAAGATCAGCAGGAGATGTTTACATTATCAATGGGGGGTCAGCAAAAAGTTCCTCCCTGAGAGGTAGATCAGAAAAGTATCGGATGCAAAGAGGAGGGCCAGTGAACTCGTGTCAACGATAAGCAAAGACGCAAAGAGAAAGTAGCGGTTCCACTCAAAATATGCGCCGTGTAAACAGGGCCTTAGTTCCTATAAGAAGAAGTATGCAATTATATTATCCTATAATATATCATATATTATTAATTAGTCGGAACGAAACAAGCCATAACCAAACAGAACCGAGCTATGTAAACAAGCCAACTACACAACAATGTGAGTTTTCTAACAACTTTGTTAATAAAGGTTAATAAAGGTTGAATGAATATACTTCATTAGAATCAGACTTTTTAAAGAGCAATCTTTCATTGTTCAGTTAAACTTTCCAAGTTTTTGTCACTGGATATTGCACCGATCGAATCATCGGGGCTCTTTGGAGGGGCTCTGGAGCGTATCCAGAGCAGGTTGGAGCAAAGACAAAAACAGGCTGAATCCCTACGCGAGGGGATGCTGAGAAAAGCTTTCACACCCCCCAGAGACACCAGTGGGAACAGGGCCGTGCAGCCTCGTCACCGCTCAGCCACACGCCGTCCCCCACAAAAGAGGCCAGCATACGACGGGAAGCAACGGCCGAGACCCGCAGCAGGACCACCTCAGGCTGGCCAGGCATGGGCTAGGAACAGGTTCGTTCCTCGCCAAGCGGTTCCGCCGAAGTCTTCCTCGACGAACCGGGACAGAAGGTAGAAGTTGGCCTGACGAAACAGGACCCCTTCACAGTTTTACAGGTTTGTCCGACCATGTGGTACGGGAACCCAGACTTTCAAACCTAGACTTTATGTGTGAAAAGCAGCAAAAAGCTGGTGACATTTGTGTGTACACAAAACATGTTCATGCTATGTGTGTAAAAAAGACGCTTTGTTCTTTAAAACACGAAAATCAAGTTCCAAAAGCACAAACTACCCTGTGTTTTGACTCAAAAAAACAACAACATAGTACCATTTTTATGAAAACAGTCACGATAAAGGGAGAGAGCAATCACCCCTCCTTTCTCGTGAAACACAAGGTGTCAGGTCAGACAATGAGCCTCAGCGGGGCGTCAGGAGTCTGTCTGCAACAGGCGGACTTCCTGGCAACCGTTGGTAGACAGGTCGGCTCGTCGAGGGCCGAGCGGGGGGGAGGGGGCAACTGCTCCCCCTCCTGCAGCCTTGATAAACGAACAACCCAGAATACACATGCCTCACAGGCTTAGCGCACACGCTCAGGCCTGGGATGCATGTCATCCAAACACGTGGGCCATGTCAACAGTCAGTGAAGGCCTCCGGCCACAGTTCCACAAGAGGCCACCCCCCTTCATGGGGGTGCTGCTGTCAAACATAAACCCAGACCATGCACACGTTTTAAGGGAGGAAATCTCAACAATGCTGCAGAAAGGAGTGATAAATATTGTTCCAGCACACAATATACACATAGGCCACTACAGCAAGTACTTCCTTGTGCCAAAATGAGACCAGGGCTTCAGGCCTATACTGGATCTCAGAGCACTGAACAGAAGGATAAAAACATACAAATTCAGGATGCTTACACTGAGACAGGTAATCCAGTCGGTGAGACCAGGGGGATTACTCCTGTACAGTCGATCTGAAAGATGCATTTTTCCACGTGAGCATCTTACCACGACCCAGAAAATATCTCCGTTTTGCATTCGAAGGAAAAGCATACGAATTTCTGTCTCTCCCTTTCAGACTAAAAACTGCAACAAGATCATTTACAAAATGTCTGGATGGAGCCTTAACCCCACTGAGAGGTCAAGGGGTCAGAGTTCTAAATTATCTTGACGATCTGTTGATCCTTGCCAACGACAGAGCCCAAGCCCAGTAGCACTCACAGATGGTGATGACTCACCTGGAGGCTCTGGGTTTCGTCATAAACCTGCAGAAGAGCAATCTGATACATCCTAGATTACCATATTTTTGGAAGTACAGGTCAACTCCATTCTGTACAAAGCATGGCTCTCAGAGGCTCGGATTTCATCCATCCACCTCTGCCTGGCACGTTTTCAGCTGGGCCAGAGAGAGTCTCTCAAACTGTGCCTGCGTCTCGTGAGCCTCCTGGCAACAACAATTGTCTGCGTGCCTCAGGCCTTATTAAAAATGTGCCCTCTGCAGATATGGCTAAACAAACAAATGTATCCTGCCTCCCTCAGGCGGACAGAGAAGATACTGATCAGCCCAGAGTGTGTGAACGCCCTGGAACCCTGGCGGGCCCCTTCAATGTTCACGACAGGCATCCCGCTGGAACAAGTACTGTCTCGTGTGATGATCACCACAGACGCTTCAAAGACAGGTTGGAGAGCTTTCTGCAAGAACCAGCATGCCCGAGGGGTCTGGAAACAGCAAGAGGCAAGGCTCTACATCAACCTCCTGGAACTGAAAGCTGTTTTTCTGTCCATGAAGCACTTTTACAAGAAGGGACTGATTACAAAACAACACCTCTTGATAAAATCAGACAACAGGACGACAGTGTCCTTCATCAACAGAGAAGGGGGGACAAGGTCCCGACCCCTCCTCAGCCTGGCACACAAGCTGATCACGTGGTACAGCTCCCAAATATTGTTTCTGAGGGTGACACACATCCCGGGGTAGCTAAACCATGGGGCAGATGCCCTTTCCAGAGGGCCACATCTCTCCTCAGAGTGGAGGCTGAACCCGTGTATCGCGGACTAGATCTGGACACGATACGGGCGGGAATCCGTCGATCTGTTCGCCTGCAGCAGCACGCACTGCATCTTGTATTACTCAATAAGGGAAACAGATGTACCGCTGGGAACAGATGCTCTGGCACACAACTGGCCAGCAAGGGTGCTATATTATGCGTTTCCCCCCGTCCCCCTGATTCAGGCGACGTTGGAACATGTACGCAGGGGAGCTCTTTCCCTGATACTCATAGCTCCCAGATGGCCACAGAAACCTTGGTTCCCAGAAATGATCTCACTGTTGTCAGAGACACCATGGCAGTTGCCTCCCCACAGGGACCTGCTGACTCAGGCCCACGGGCAACTCCTTCACCTACGTCCATAACTGTGGCAACTCTCGGCCTGGCCGCTGAGAGGAACCGGCTGATGGTCTCCGGCCTCCCCGATAACGTCATAAAAAAATACAAGGAGTGAGAGCCCAGTCAACTCAGACTCTCTACGCTCGCAAATGGCTAGCTCCTCACTTTTCTACAAGACCTGCTCGAGAAATGCCGCTCTTTCTCCACCATTAAGGTCTTTTTGTCAGCCATCTCGGCATGCCACGAAGGCTGGGGAGGCAAATCACCTGGCACCCATCCTCTCATGATACGGTCCATCAACGTCAAAAGTCAAAGTCAACTTTATTGTCAGAACTGCAATATGTACAGGACATACACAGGATTGAAATTGCGTTTCTCTCAGTCCCTCGGTGCAACAGTAACCATTTAAACACTAAAACACTAAAACATTTAATAAACATAAGCATAAAATAGTAAAAGTGTAACACTGTCCTGAGTTTTTGCATAGTAGTATAAAAGTATGAAAATTTACACCAACACTAAAACACTAAACATTTAATGAACATAAGCATAAAATGAAATAATAAAAGTGTAATACTGTCCTGAGTTTTTGCATAGTAGTATAAAAAGTATATCTATAAAATAAACTGAAGGTTCTAGCATTGACATTTGCAAAGAGTGGCAAAGCAGCATATGAGTTAATGTACACAGTATATGTATGAGGTAGTTGATGTTGGTATAGAGGCAAAGTGGCATATGCAGTAAGGCACATTGGGCATCCTTAAATAAGGCTAGTCAGAGAATACTGTATATGTATCAGCAGTAGTGTAGATATAAAAGTAGTGTAAATGTAAACAGTAGTAATAAATGTAAACAGTAGTAATAAATGTAAACAGTGAATGTAAACAGTAGTATGACTATAGGCAGTAATGTAATACAAACATTAGTGCAAATATGAGAAGTAGTGCAAACTGAATGAGCACTTGACCGAGAGTTTAGTGAATAACCCATTTGATGACACAGAGTCCAGTGTTAAAATCTTTGAGTTGTGTGGTAATGTGTGAGAACGTTTTTTGTGTTAAGGCAGGGCGTACTGAGGGCGTATGATGGGCGTATGAAGGGCGTACTGAGAAAAAGGCCTCACATCAGGACTCTGGCCCCAGACTGGGACCTACAGTTAGTCCTGGATACTTTGTGTGAGCATCCATTTGAGCCTATTAGCAACATTAAGATAGATTTATCTTATAAAACGGCTTTGCTCTTAGCTCTTTGCTCAGCTAAACGTGTGGGTGACCTCCACACTTTATCTGTGCACCCAATGTGTACCAGGTTTGCCCCGGACAGGTCTCTCCTAACCCTGCATATGTGCCAAAGGTTCCAACTTTAAATCCCAGAAGTCTGGACTTTGAGCTCTCAACGTTTCCTCCCCGCCCTGTTCTCACTGAGGAACAGAGGAGGCTGAATGCACTCTGCCCTGTTAGGGCCCTGAGTGTTTACATTAAAAGAACTGTCAGTTGGAGGAAAACTAACCAGCTGTTTGTATGTTTTGCCAATCCAGTTGATGGCAGAGCCCTTTCAAAGCAACGCCTCACACTGGGTGACTGAGGCCATAAAAAGGGTGTACAGCAGCAAAGGTCAACAGGGGTTTATTTTGCCTCAGCGGAGGGTGGCTTCAGATACAACTGACTAAACATGGTCACAGCACATGTTTAAAACTGATTTATGCCATGCTGTGGCTGCCTTTGTGTCTGTAGATATTATTGATACTCATAACAGACTGGATCAAAGATCTCAAACTCATTATCTCCTGTCGGCCTCCATGGTGGCTACATCCCTATTGAGTATGTATTGACGGGCTCTGTGTTGTCGTTTTCCACTGCCTGGCTCAGATTTGTTCGAGTTTTTGTTTCCAAGTGGCTGAACGTGTGCTTTCCATGTGAGGAGCTTCAGGGTAATGACGCAAACGAGACGAGACAAAGAGGAGATAAGAGGTCAAGAGAGAACGCTGACTCAAGTCCATCATCCCGGAACATAAATTTGTTTTATATAATGCATGACTTATTATGGAATGTGCAAAAACGGATGCAGATTTGATGCTGTGACTTACGTGTTTGTCTTGCACTGCAGGACATCTTCTGGTTATTGTGTCAGTGTGTTTCTACTCTAATTGACTCTGTTACCAGGGGGGAACCTCTGAGGCCCGTGCAGCAGCTGATGAATATGGAGCAGGGTTTACTACACAGGAGACCCTTGTTATTCTGGGCCATTCAAAAACTACAAGATTTATGTTGGCAAAAAAAAAAGGTCAGATAACTAATGAAATGTTTATCGTCACACACTTCTTTAAAATGTGAAATAAGAAAGTAGCACTTGTAAATGCCAAGTTTAAATAGTTGATTTTATCTGTCTTTACAATGAGCGTATCTTTTCTTATGCTCCACGTCATCTGTACATAAGGTGCATTTTATGATGCAGTTACAGTAAAACATTTAGTTTGTTAGTACCGTATTTTCCGGATTATTGGTTGCACCGGAATATAGGTCGCAGTGTCCAATTATTGCCAAAAAATTGGAAAAATCCATAAATTGGTCGCACCGGAATATAGGTCGCACCTACGTCACCGCCGACGTAACGCGTCATCCACCGCTGACGCGCCGCGTGACCGCTGAGACAACCCGACAATATGGACCGAGTGTTTAGCTATGCTGCTAATGTCTGCCAGAAGCTAACAGAAGCTAAACACGAGACGAGTCCGTCTCTGAAAACACGAATAAAAAATCGAATCTCATCTCAAATGTTTTCTCCAGGACATAGTTAAGTACATTGGACCCTTATAATTACTCTGTAAGCAGAAATAAATATACACGAGTGTTTAGCTCTGCTGCTAATGTCTGCCAGAAGCTAACAGAAGCTAAACACGAGACGAGTCCGTCTCTGAAAACACGAATAAAAAATCGAATCTCATCTCAAATGTTTTCTCCAGGACATAGTTAAGTACATTGGACCCTTATAATTACTCTGTAAGCAGAAATAAATATACACCGAGTGGTTTTGAAGCTATTTATGACGTTAACAGAAGTAACACCGATAAAAAACTAATGCCAACACGAGACCAGTCCGCCTCTGACACTAATATAAAATCGAATTTTATGTCAAATGTTTGCTATAGACCATCGTTACGTACATTCATGTCTTCTAATTTAAATTCTGTAAGCACAAAAAATATACACCGAGTGGTTTTGAAGCTATTTATGACGTTAACAGAAGTAACACCGATAAAAAACTAATGCCAACACGAGACCAGTCCGCCTCTGACACTAATATAAAATCGAATTTTATGTCAAATGTTTGCTATAGACCATCGTTACGTACATTCATGTCTTCTAATTTAAATTCTGTAAGCACAAAAAATATACACCGAGTGGTTTTGAAGCTATTTATGACGTTAACAGAAGTAACACCGATAAAAAACTAATGCCAACACGAGACCAGTCCGCTTCTGACACTAATATAAAATCGAATTTTATGTCAAATGTTTGCTATAGACCATCGTTACGTACATTCATGTCTTATAATTTAAACTCTGTAAGCATAAAAAATATACACCGAGTGGTTTTGAAGCTATTTCTAACATACCGGTAAACAGAACGACAGCCACGAGCTAACAAAAAGCTAAGCTAAAAGATCGTTTTTTTTTTTCTCAAACATCTAATAAAGCTACCGGTACTCACTTGTAAACGTCCACACTGTGATTCCATTCTGTAAGTTTCAGAAAAATCCGCTGAGTGGTTCTTGACTTATCTTGCAAAAAATCCAGCTAAGAAACACAGAGCTAACAGCTACATCCAGGCCAACAGGCACACAAGTCAGTCCGAGCACAGGAGCTGTTTTTGGGAGACATGAGCTGGACCATACGGTCTTCTTCTTCTTGGGTCGGTGTACTCCTCTGGAAGTGGTAATGCACAGCGCCACAGCGCCCCTAGTGGCCGAAAGTGGTACTGCACAATTTTTCTGGCAAAGTGAAAAAGGCTGATATCTGAGTCAAAAATTGGTCTAAAAATATGGAAAAAAATCCATAAATAGGTCGCATCGGATTATAGGTCGCAGGCCTTGAAAAAAACCCATAAAAAGGTGCGACCTATAATCCGAAAAATACGGTATTAACAGAACAGTTAACCGTTTTAATACACTGCTAATTGTTTCTTGAACATATGACATTCTCTTTGACGCATTTTACGGCAGATCAGGCTGCGTTTTTACTAAAACCTCTTTGACTTGACAGTCATATTTTCACTTTTTCTATGTTGTGACTCAGCTGTTAACTCAAAGTTCTTGACCTCTAATATTTTAACACTTTAAAATTAAAATTGGTTGACATTTAATTCCAAAGTCAAGCACCACAGTACCACCGTTGAACCAATTTATTTTTAAAACTACACATTCTCAAGTTTAGAATTCGTATGATGAGATTTTACAAATCTAGGGTTACTCAAATGTTCAGAAAACATACCGTATTTTTCGCCATATAAGTCGCACCTTTTTGTATAAATTTGCAAATCCTATGACTTATACACCGAAGTGACTACTGTAATATAAGGTTTTTTCCCTATATTTATAACCCAATTTTTGGCTGAGATCTGACGATTTCATTCATTTTGACTTGTAAAATATTAAACATTACCATTTTCAACTGCTAGAGGGCCCTCAAGCAATATGGCAAGCCAAGTGTCTCATTGATAGGTAAAAGTGGCTACTAATGAGATACAGTACTTGGCTTGTCATAGAGCCACCTTTGTGTCGCTCTGGAACTCCTGGTGCAAACGTCAAATCAGCTGCATTTTGCCACGCCGCCCATGCGAAATGCAGCTGATTTGACCATTAAAGGGCATTTATTAAGGAAAACTTCAACTGAGACACACCTTTTATAATGTTGGGCAAACAAATAATTGTTTTTAGATGTTAATCTTGTTAAATTTCGAAGAAATGCACAGCGACTCCTCTCTGCGTGCTCCAGCAGCCACTACAGTAATCGATTTTGAAATGCGGCTGATTTGACAATTAAAGAGCATTTATTAAATAAAAGTTCAGTTGAGACACACCTTTGCTATAATGCCGAGCAAACAATTGTTCTTAAATGCTAATCTTCTTAAGTTTTGAAGAAATGCACAGCAAGTCCTCCCTCTGCACGCTCCAGCAGCTGCAAATCGATTTTTGAAATGCAGCTGATTTGACCATTAAAGTGCATTTATTAAGGAAAAGTTCAACTGAGACACACATTTACTCTAATTTTGAGCAAATAAATAATTGGTTTTAAGTGTTAATCTTGTTAAATTCTTGTTAAAGTCCTCCCGTGCACACTCCCACGGCCGCCATTTGGCAGCCAATCAATTTTTGGCGCAACACGACCCACGTTTCCGGGTGGTCAACGGTGATGCATAATAGATGCGACTTAAAAGGCGAAGCAACCTATTTGTCTTTTTCCACTTTATTAGACATTTTTGGACTGATATGACTTATACGGTGGTCAAACGTGTACGGCAGCAAGTACGGTAGTTATTCTCTCTGACGTTTGCTTATATGGCTAATGGATGGATGCTTCTGCTAATATACCTTTTAAGCTGGAAACAAAGGTAGCCACAAAACCAAGCTGGTGTATGAGCATGCTATGTATTATCTCACTGGACTGCGATTGTTTGCAGTGTTTCCCCTAGTTAACTTGCCATGGCGGGGTGCTCATCTCATCCATAATTTTTGTTGATGGGAAGGGATGGAGACATGTCTGAGAGAAGCTTGTACCAACAGTTTTTGAGCAGGGGCGGGGGGCGTTCAGCATGGGGGAAGAGGCATCTTTAGCTTTTTAGCTAGATAGCCTGTATTTCGTGCTGCTAGCTTAGTGCTATGTCAGTGCCGGGTGGGGGGTGGTGGGCAAGTTCAGTTTGGTAGGCGGGGTGCTCAGTTCTGCTGACGGGGTGGGGCGCCCCGCCTGTATAATGGTAGGAGAAACACTGGTTTGAGATTACCGTAGTCACTCAACATTGTGAAAAAATATGCAAATTTTCTGTTGAACGACCAATGAACCATGTGGCTGTGTTTTGAGCAGCCTATTTTTGTGTGCACGCCTTGCAAGGTTGTATTCTAGGCCGTGCACATTATTTCGTTGCCAACCTAGTTGGCAACAACAGCCCAATAAGATGCTACTTTAATCAACGAGAGTGCTCATTTCTGCTGTGCTGGCTTGTTGTTTGTGAACACACTGAGTTGCTTCTGTTCATATGTGTGAATATCCAAAGTGGAACAGTGCCGACCTCATGAGAACCCCAACGTGGGTAAAAAGGGCTTTTGTTTGCGGTTGTGCTAAACTAGCCTCTGTGTTGATGTTATGCATGTGTTTCACAGGGATGTCAAGTTTACAAAATAAGTTTTTCAGGCGATTCCTGAGTAAATGTGGAGAATTGCTCATTTCAGTGTTTACTTGCCTTATTTTAGCAAACATACAGGCCTTTAAATGCATATACTGTAAAGTGAAAAATATAATTACCCAAAAAGTGCAAGATGGCGGCCTCTTAAAATCTGATAAAGGTAGCCCCAACAATTTGAAAGTATCGTAGTTATATTTAAAACAAAATAAAGATGTTAGCTACTTGAAAATAATAATGCCAAAAAATAACAGTATTCCAACAAAGTTAAGTCAGGTCATCTGGATGGTTTCTTTTTTTGACGAGACGTTTCGTCCTTCATACAAAGGACTTCATCAGTCCGAGGAGCCACGACAAACTCAGTCCCACGAGCAGCACACTCGGAAGCCGTTTTCACATTGCACGGCCCTCAAAGGCCCGGCCCTCCCCTGGTTGGCCCAGAGCCCGGTCTGGCCCGCCCCCGCTCATTACGCATTGGCCGCAGAGCCGCCTTGAAGTGGTTGGGGTGTTCTCTGGAAGTGGGTGGGGTGTTCTCTTCACGTGGGTGGAATGTTCTTGTGTGCGCGCTTACAGTGTTTTAAGAGAGGAGACGCCGTTAAAAAATATTTGTTAGCTGAATATATATATTAGTATTTCTGAGTTTAATTTTTGTTAACTGATTACAAATCAGCTTATGTTAGAACGTAAATAACACGAAGCGCACACCCATTTCCGCCTTTCAGCGCGACCTGAATGTCATTAAAATATAACTAATATTGTCTAACTCTTGCGCGCAGCCAGAGTTTTAAAATATAACTAATATTCTCTAACTCCTACGCGTAGCTAGAATGTTAAGAGGGGTGATTCCTTTATAGGTAAAGTGGACTCCTAAAAAACCAATCCGCCCCCGTGGCTCAGAGGGATCGCGCTCGGCTATTACACTCTACATTTTATCTTGACCTGGGGAAGCGGGTTTGCTTCCCACCTGGTACAAGTTATTTTATGTTTGTCTTTTATTGGAGTAAATAAAAAGGAGTTTGTTTGGTTAA
>JBBPBX010064470.1:0-20240 GCA_038048925.1 Garcialebias charrua | reverse complement strand
GCCAAAAAATCTGGTGATCCTCCTAGGCAAAATCAATTATTCCTCCAAAGTGTTATCCATTCAAAGATATTGTAATCCATTCAGTTGTTCTGCGATGCTGATAAGCAAGGCCTTCAAAGCAGGCCTGAGGTTAAAATTAGAACATCGTGTTCTCCTGGCTTTTCATCCAAGGTCAGTCAGCTTCTAGCTGGCAGGTCTCACTCCGTGATCAGACCGGTTGACCCAAAACAATAACTGATTTTCCAATCTCCAGGATCCATTCGGCAAAATCAGCTTTAATCCATCAAAGATTGTTTTCCAAACATTCAGCTCGCTGCAGCCGCAACGAGCACTCCTTTTGTCCAGGAGAAAAACTCTTTTTGAGTTAATCCAATTTTCCCAAAGTATCCAGCAAATTCAAAGAATCCTTCATGACTTAAGCAACTTCAAAAGATGTTGTTTTGTTCCACAAAAATATTTTTAAATCAGGAAAAATAGTATTCCACAAAAAGGCAGCCTTTAATCCATCAATCCTTGTTGTGCAGCACTGACGATCAAAGCTCTTCAAAGCAGGATGTGACCAGAGAGAACATCCTGTTCTCTCAGACTTTAAACAATCAGCACTCAGTGACCAGGTCTCCAAGCCGATGTCCCTCTTTACACCAAGGGTTCAGAAAAATAGTATTTTCCTTTAAATGATGTTTAATCCATCATTTTATTCTGTGGTACTGACGAGAGACCTTCCTTAGCAGGCCGGAGACTAAAAATAGAACACTGTGTTCTTTTAGACTGTAAACTACTTTACGCTTGACCTTCGATGTACAAAACTTCCTCCAAACTCCCTTCAAGCTTCTGTGGTACTGATGAACAGGCCTTCCTTAGCCGGCCGGAGCCTAAAATTGGAACATAGTGTACTTACAGAAACAACTCGCCTGCTGCACTCCTGACTCTCTGCTTTAATTCATCAAAGCTTGTTTTCCAAACATTCAGCTTGCTGCAGTCTGATCTCTCGACGCACAAAACTTCTCTTTAAACTTTTCCAGATTCAAAATCAATCAGCTCTCCGAATGCAGGCATCGATCCAAGTCTTCTTTCCACAATATAATTCTTCAAGGTTTTCCAAACATCTGCTCCGTGGTACCGACAACCAGGGCGTCAGAAGCGGTGTTCCCTTAGCTTAAACAAGCTGATAAGCCAGGACCCGTCAGAGCAGATCCCAATGCCGCAAAAACACTTCTTTCGTCCTGGAGTAAACTCTTTTTGAATCAATCCAATCTTCTTAAAGTATCTAGCAAATTCAACTAATTCCTCATGACTTCAGCATCTTCAACCAGTTGTATTCCATAATTAATGTTGAATCTTATCCAGAAATGTTGTTTTGTTCCACAAAAATATTTCCAGATCAGGAAAAACAGTATTCCACAAACAAAGCAGCTTTTAATCCATCATTGCTCATTCAGGCTGACGGGAATTCCCCAACAGCAGAGCGGAGATAAAAAGTATACAGTGTTCCACTAACAAAAACAGCCTGTCAGCGTGCCGTCAGTGCTCGGTTCTGTCAAAATTACTTTAATCTTTCATCAACAGAGGAATCTCTGTAACTGATTTTTCCATCTTCATGCTTCAGTGGCTTTTTGCTGTCATAATAATTTAATCTTAATATAAATTTAGTTGTGGATAAACTGGGAAGATTATCCTACCTTTTTCTTGTCAGAAAGTGCCACAAGGGATTTCCAAAAGAATAGGAAAATTATTCCATCTCTGAAGCCAGTCCAAATTGTGAAGAAGTTTGGAAATATCCGGGCTGAGAGGCAAAAAAGCATTCCTTGTTGATCAAAAAGAAAAACCCTTTTTCGGATAATCCAATCTTCTTCTTTTCAGCTCCAGAGAGTTCAGTTATAATCCACAAGAATTCTTCAGGGGTCCAAAAAACTCAGCAATTTTTCTTCTCTTCCACAGCTTTTTTATAGCCCAGAAAGGGGGCTTCAGTTCCCCTCCTCAGAAAGTTACATCACTTTGATAGTGCTTCATTGGTCAAATGATGAGGTGACTTTTTACACCTCCTCTCAGCCCTCACTGAACAATGACATAACGTCTCTCCAGCTGTCACCCTCCCTTCACAAGAGAGTCTGGTCAGACAGGTTTTAAACTTTCACCCAGATCCTCAACTTTTACCTACATTTACCCAAACTGTGGAAAAAACACTCTTTTAAGGTGCTATGTAATATTTAAAACCATATTTTCCAACCCTCAGCAGTGAAGCATCCTTTAGTTTGCTGTGAATCATAAAAGAAAACATAAAATAACATACATTTTACCCACATACACAATCATATATTCAGTTAATTACTTGACACACACTTCACATAACCATTGCATGTCTGATTTTCTTTGTTGTAAATGCTTGCCCTTTCTAACAGGCTTTGAATCAACCTTGCAGCCTTCCTTCTGCTCTGCCAAAAAGTGTGCATGTTTTTATCTATCTGACCTATATTTCTTCTGCTCCCAAGCAGACCTGCTCAAGAGCGTATGTGTTATTATTTATTATAACTCCTTGTGTGTTTTCTCTGTGTGCAAGCTCATATCCTGATAAGAAGCCTCAGCTGTCTGCAATAACGCTTTGCTTCTGAATGTTTTAGTATGGATCCTTTAATATTCTTATTCTTATTATTTTGTTAAAATAAATTTTGTTACATTTAAACAGTCCTTGAAGCAAAAAACAAAAACTACCTTCCCAAATGACTCTTTTCTGTAGCTGTGTGAAAGTGCACAGCCCTCACTCTGAACAGACCCGAGTGTGTGTGTGTGCGCACGTGCACGTGTGCGTGCGTGTGTGTGCGCGTACGTGCCTGCTCCATGCTCTGCCTCTGTCAGAACACCAAAACTAACTAGTTTAAAGGTCTTTCTCTGTAACCAAACTCTCATTGCATCTCTGCAAGTCAAACTTTCTGCAGAACATGTAGAGTTTTACATGTTCTGTTCTGTTATTGGTGTGAGATGATAGATTCACTACTTTTTAAATACTTTAATAACTATTTTCTTTCTTAACAGGCCTTGACAAGCCCTAGTTCTCCTGCAACAAGTGTTATCTCCTTTGACCTATATTTTCTCCGGGAGAGACCTGCTGCTCCACAGAGGCCTTGGTTTTTCTGCCTAGTGTGTGTATGTTAAAGGCCTGACAAAGGCCTGACTCAATTTTATTTCTTATAGCACAGGGTTAACCAAATTGCCATGCAATAACACAAAGATGGTTTACCAAAATACAAACAAAGCATATAAAAAGTAACAAACATACATCATGTTTTTCTGCTTATGAGTTTAAAATGCCATATAAATTAAACTAATCTAGGGTTACTGACGGTGTGTTATTACACCCTGCTCTGAGCCCTGTGCCAAAGGCAACTTACCATGTGTGTGTATATGTGTTGTAAAGATCTTTGTAGCAGTATAAGTCTGTTTTCAATATAAAAGTCCTGCACACTTCGACACCCACTCCTTGAAAACAGGCGGTGCTGCTCTAATCAAGTCCTTTAACACTCATCATGATTTTCTCGTCATCTGTGTCCATGCCATCTGGGACCCCGAGATGTCGTCGTCAGGTCACGCAGGATCCTTGGAGCCTCTGGACCCTGGATTGCTGTTCGCTTCTTCTCAACCTCCATCATGGTGTAGTCATCCTGGTTGGTTCCACGTGTGCCGCCCGGCTGAGGTGAGGTCGTCCTCCTCAGGTCATCTCCTCAGGTCATCTCCTCAGGTCATCTCCTCAGGTCATCTCCGGAGATCCTGTAGTGGTCAATGATTCTTCGTTCTCCCTTGTTGATCGAGCATCAGGATCAGCATTCTCCCTGGCCTCAGACATCCCTCAGGCGAGTAGGGAGCATTTTCATCCATCACCTGCTGATGCGGTGGTGTTGGCCTTGGGTCTTCATGAGTCAAGTCAGACTCTGAGTCAATGGGATCAGCTACTGCTGAACTGACTGGGATAGCGTCGTCAGGTTCTTCCGGCTTTAGCTGGGCCGGTTGTATCAGGACATTGTAAATAAGTAAATAAGTGAAATAAGTAAAGAAGTAAAGAAGTAAACTAAATTCTATATACTAGCAAGAGCGGGGGGGGTTTCAAGCGGTATTGGCTAAAATTATCAATTTCTTTCTGCTTTCGGAATCAAACCTCCTGGGTCGTACTTTGGGACTTTGCTCAGTAGCGTTGATTCTGGCACCGTCTTGTGTTTTACGGTGTGGACAGTCCTGACTTTTGGTTAGGTTTTGATGTTCTCCAGTCTGGTTTCTTCTGATGAAAGGAGGGACTTTGTCACAGTCCAGATGAATATTGCCCCAAAATTCCCAACGAGGGAGTATGGCTTGGCAGCTGTCATCCTTCAGTGGGGCAGGATGAATCACTTCAGCCTCCCAGTAACCCTGGTGGCATAATCCCATTAGTGGTCTACAGCCCCAATCACAGTGCCATTCAGGGGTTTCTTTGTCCAGATGAATCCAGTTACATCTCGTTGTCCTTTTTATGTTGTGATGCAGGAGCATTATCCAGGTCACAATTCCTTCAGGCAAAATCAGTAGATTGATTACCTTGAAGTGGGGTTTGTCAGGCCCCGTTAGGTTCTCAGCTTCTACTGCAGATACCCATTCAGGGGTGTTTCTCAGCTGGTACATCCAAGCTGGATAGCCTGCTAGCCTTACTCTTTCCCAGGTCTTGGTAAGATTTTCAACAGTTTCATTTCTGTCCCATGGTACGAAGATGTCTCTTTGCGTGGTGTCCCAGCAGGTCATGTTTGCATATTTGGATCTCCCATGGGAGACTTTTACATGCGTTAGGCTCCATGGTCTGATTCCGGCTTGATACAAAATAACCAACAACATAACTAAGCCTATTAACACTACGAATCCCCGCAGCAGGGTTCGTAGACAAGTTGCTTTATCCATTCTCATAATCCTTAAACAGTCCTTAGGTCGGTTAGGGGTCGCCATATCTTCATAGATTTGTGGTACATCTTCATAGATGTGTGGATCTTCTTCATTGATGTGTGGATCTGCATCGCTGTTTGAATCATCTCGACTTAGTCTACTTTCCAGACTTGTCATGTTGAGAGAGTTTCTTTTCAAAGACTTTGCTTCTTTTAGCTCTGGGCTTCCTCCTCGAGCGCCTGTGAGTTGTGGTCACTCGATCTTTGAGGAGCTCCAGATATAGTGGAGAGGGGTGTGGCCATCCAGGTTGCAATCTTTACCACACCCACTTCCACCGAATCACCAGCCATTCGGTAGGTTCAGGCTGGGGTCCTTCCAGGTGCCATTTCTGTTGGGGTTTGGGTCCCCATTTCAATTTGATACTTATTCCTTTTATCGTCATGTAGACCACATTAAATATCCATGGTGAGGTTGGAGGACAAGGCTTAAGGTGATATTCTTCTTGAGGTTCATCCAAATGAGACTTTCTGGTATTTTTGGCGATCGGTCTTGAGTCTATTCTGTCTTTCTCTGTCACTGCTCTTCTATGGGGTTCTGCATGCTACATGGTGTGAGGTGGTCAACCATCTGCCGGCGTTCCAGGTTGCCAATGTGGTCGCATTTGACTCTCACTGGGACCTGGCCCTCTTTTCCTTTCACACGTCCTTTGTACAGTTCCACGCAGAGAGGAGATGGGTGTGGCAATTCTGGTCTCAACCCTCTCCACACCCACTTCCATTGGTAGACCCCCCAACATGTAGGTTCAAGCTGGGGGCCTTGCAGCCCACAAAAAGGTTCGTCAGATGGGTCCTCACCTCTTCGACGCTGTTCCTCCGCCTCCCCCAGTCTCTGTCTGAACATTTCCCTGGATCTTCTTCCATATTGCACATAGTGTTCACCCCATTCTTCCAACGCTGTTACCGTACTGACAAGTGGATGTCCTCTGTACGATACAGTCATCCTGTAAGCCATTCGTACCGGGTACTCTTCCCAATCGTTGATGGGCGTGCAGACTCGATCACACAGCATTCGTAGGGGCAGCTCAGTGTTTTCAACCACTATTTTGTTTGGGTTAGTTTCCCGGTTGTAGATGCTTATTTTCATGGCACGGCTTGTTGTCCAAACCTCCAACTCCCCTATGGAGATCTCGCAGAAATGTGTTTGATGTGGCTCTCTGTAATTATGGCCCCATCTGATTTTGAATTGCTTTCCGAGTACTTCTAAATAGACAACATTGAAGATCCACGGTGTCCCCATTGGGCTGGGGTTGTATGACATTCCCCATGAGTCTTTTGTTACTGCGTAGTCAGGGATACCTCTAAGAGACCCTTTAGTTAGGTCTTTGTTCCTGTAGAACATTATACATGAGCAGTAGTAGTTTTTGGTTCTGTTAAAGTTTAGGGTGTAATCTTTTCTGGGACGGTCTAACTTTACTAGTTCTTTCCGTACAATTAGAGCTGGTTGATACGGTCCTGTCCTGGATCGTTGAATCAGCAAATTCCACACATAAGTGGGTGCCTCGTCCTCTGAGTCTGAGTCATTGTAAAGCGGGTCTCTGTCCCAGGACCAGCAGGTTTCAATGATTTTTGCAGATTTTATATTATCTCTCCCTTTCCAGATATAATTTGGACACCTCACGATTTGATCTAATAATTCTCTACCTTTCCTTCTGCGATGAGATCCTTTGATGATTCTAGCGCCCCGTCGTTCAGTTTTTAGTTGTTCATTTCCTTGTTCATGTGCTTCCATTCCCTCAGAAATGTCTTGCTGGCCCAAGCGTTCAGCACACTTAGCTTTTTCTCCGTTTTACTTTGGTTGGGACTTTTTTGTGTCTTCTTTATTGTCTTTGATCCGCTGTCTCGTAGCTCCCACTGAATACACTCCTTTGTATGGTGCCACGACCATCCTTACCGAGACTTTAATCCACTGGGTGGAGTCAGGTCTTATGGGCGTGTCTACACTTTGTGCAGCTGTTCTGGGAATCTACAGCATCCTCGTTTGACAATTTACATAGTACCTCACCATAGTCCCCTCCCATTCACAGGTACAATCTTTTGGGCCTCTTTCACTCAATTCCCATTGTGTGAAGATCATTACTCTTGGCAAAACTGTGGTCCTAGTTTTCCCACAAATAAAGGTATCCACCTTTACTGGCTCCAGTTGTACTCCCGTACATCTCTCCCGATCATTACTCTTGGCAAAAACTGTGGTCCTAGTTTTCCCACAAATAAAGGTATCCACCTTTACTGGCTTCAGTTGTACTCCCGTACATCTTTTCTTTTCACCTCAGTTCTGAGGGGTTTATTTTTTAATCTTTATATTTTCTCTTCGCCTCAGGTTCTTCGCCTCAGAGGGGATAATTTCTTCATCTTTGTTCTTCACCTCAGATTTGAGGGGCTAATTTTTTCGTCTTTTATCTTCACCTCAAGTTTTGAGGGGCCTAACTTCTCCTGGTCCTTCCCACCAAATGGGTAGGCCAGTAGGTTCCATGTTGACTTCACAGCTGTTTTACAGCTGATCACTTCATCATTTCGCATTCCACTTCATCATTTCGCATTCTGCTGACAGGTATCCTTTCTTGGCGTACTCCAAGATCTTCAGAGCCCTACCTGCCCAAAACTCTGAGGTTGTTGTCTTAAGATAACTCCCCCGCATATAGTGGCCATTCTACGATAGGGGAGCATGGTACTTGGTTCATTGGCCATAATCCGGTTTCTGGTTTGAATTAGCTAGGAATTGGCTACAGTTGCTCTATTTCTCGGATTCCCTGTTTTTGTTAACACAACCGTGTTATTGTCTAATATTCTCTTCACTTTGTCTGTGGCGTTGTATTTTGAACCCACAGACTTGTTCCAGCATGCTGACGACACTGTTGTCATTAGCTTTTCTTGCTGGTTTAACTACCACATACCCTGACCTCGAGTCCACTAGCACTAGAAGATATTTCTCTCCCTTCTTGCTAGTGACTCCCATGTTTCCAGCAACATCCATGCACACTGAGCCCCAAGGTATGATACTTTTGATAGTTTGTCCATCCACTCGGTGCCTGCAACGTCCTGCGTCATATTGACCATATACCACACAGACCTGCAGTACCTTGCGAAGTTGCTTCATGGGAATCCAGAGCTCCTGACTCTCCAACTCCTTACGTGTAGGTTGTACGCCCGTATGACCTAGCCCATCATGCACGCCACGCACAACCTCTAACACGTACTCCTGTGGGACCCTCGGCCCGCCGGGGTTTGTTCCCACTCTCGATCCCGACAAAAACGATCTTTCTCTGTTGCACATAAGATCCACTTCTTCATTCCTCTGCTAATAGTCTCCTTCTTTAGCATGGAATCTTCGAATCTAGCCACAGAGTCCAACTTAATAATCTGCTTCAACTTCTCTTTCCCAGCCTGGGAGAAGTTGCTTTCATTCACTCTTTGTTTTGCTACTTCGGGGATATTTACAGGTTTTTGTACCGTCCTGTTTGCCAATTGAACTGTAAGGTGTTATATTGTTTTCAGGTTTTTGCGGGTCATAGACACCTCTGCCCCAGAGACCATTAGGTAATGTTTTCCATCCACTCCGGCATAGATTTCAACACGTCCTAATAATGTTTATCAAGGGTGACCCGCAACCTGTCGACCATTATTCAGCTGGTCCCCTATCCCTTCTCAGTCGGAATTCACGAAGGGCCTTTCTTTCATCAGGGGTCATTTTAGCATAGTCTTTTGAGGGCACATAGTCGCCCCATCTTCGAGGCGCTGTGCCAGCTGCCTCGGCTTGAAATCTCCTTTGTTGTCGGTTTTGTTGTTGGGGAGCCCCAGGGGCTGCTTTTGGCCGTGTTGGGTTTTGTTTCATCCCGTTTTTCCTCTTTTCATCCCAACACTGTTTGTCTAGGTCACAAGACTTTACTGCTTGATCTATCTTGAGGACCAAGGTCTCACCAGGCATCCCAATGAAGGTCACTTTTCTCTTACTTCCCTTTACTACCACTCTCAGAGCCCCAACATCCTTTTCTCGAGGAATTGTTCGTCCGAGTTGATTCCAGACTGATGTGGGGTGTTGTCCTTGATCCATGCCTTCTTTTGCCTGTTGGATTTGAGAATCCTCCGTTGTGGTGGTAGATAACAGCTCAGGTTTCGTTTCAGTTGGATCGTTCATTTTGGACTGGTCCACCAGTCCTACTGTTGTCACTCCAGTGGCCATTCTTCGTTTTTGTCGTCTCGAGTCGGTATGTTTTCAAAGCCTCCAGACTTTATGTCCCGGTACCTGGGATGAAAACAGACCTGCTGCTAACTTACTCCAAACTATGGTCAGTAGTCCTTAGTAAGCCCTCTTTATTCTACCACCCGTGGTGTTCAGCTAGTAGCTAGTCCAGCCGCGCTAACTCCTCCACCCGGGAGAGTCGTGTGTCGGCGTGTGCTTTTGTCTCGAGTTCTTGAGTTCTTTTTCCTTCAAAAACACGTTGCACGCCACAACTCCTCCACCCAAGGAGAGTTGCGGTTTGGTGCTTCCCTCTCGTGTGCAAAGAATAAAAGTTCAGAACCCGTTACCGGAGAAGGCTGGAGTGAGGACTTGTTGCAAGGTCCTGCAGCTATCCTCACTCACGTAGAATTTACATGGCGCCCAACGTACTTAAAGCATAAAGAACTCAAGATATCAAGGCGTGCGTCAGTGGACTGACCGAGCGCCAGACCACAACTCTCCTAGGGTAGAGGAGTTGTAGCACGGCAGGACTAGCTACCAGCTAAGTACCCCTTATACTACTGGGCAGTGGTGGGGTAAGTGGGGCTTACTAAGGACTACTGACCATGGTTCAAACGGTAAGTTAAGCAGACAGTCTGTTCCCATCCGAAGCGCAAGGTATAGAGTCCGGGAGGCTCTGAGGAACAGACAACTCGAGACGGCAAAAACGAAGAATGGCCACGGGAGTGGCACCAGTAGGACTGTTGGACCAGTCCAAAATGAACGATCCAACTGTACCAAAACCCGAGTTAGCAACAGCAGCTACGATGGAGGGGCAAACCAAAACGGACAATCCAAACCAACAGAAACCTGAACCAGTAGGAGAAACCGGAGGGCAATCACTACAGGTCCTTTTTTATGGCCAAGGTTTTACAACTTGGCATCCTCTTGTTCAGCAAATGTTCAGAGAAAGTAACCCTATGGTGAGTGATACGATTCTACAACAAAACCTGAGGGAATACATGAAGGACAAAGGTGTACTTTACTGCATATTAGTGAAGCATGGCTGTCAAATGATAGTATTAAAAGACCCAGCAAAAATAAAAACCAAAGCAGAAATTAAACTGTGGCTAAAATGGTGGGTGCAACAGATTGAAGCACCGAGATCTGGACTTATAAATACCGTGATCAGCCCGACGATCGACTACGACCCTTTGGTGAAAATGTTGGCCAAAGCCACAGGAATATACGGGTATACCTTGGGTGCCAAGATAAAAGCGGCCTCAATGTTTAGTGAATATGAAGAAGAGCTAGCCAGGATGGGGCTATACAAACAGCGAATGAAGGACAGAGGTCTTGAGCCAACGAGTACACGAGCTTCTGAAACAAACTCTCCGGGAGATTCAGAAGGAGAAAATGATCCGAAAGAGGGGCAAGAAACCAACGAGTTAAAAACAGGACAAACAAAACCCCTTTCCTCATGGGACGACACCACAATCAGAGTGAAACCAGATATGCGAGGTGTTAGTGGGATGGGTAGACCGATAAACCCAGCATCTCACGTAGACCCTGACTGCTGGGGCTCCAGTACGAACTTGGTCCAATACCGATACACCCCTACCTATAACTCTGATTCTGGAGCAAGCGGTAAAGAGAAAATGGGGAATCATGGGTCTTGGGCTACTAAACTAGAGACAAGAGTTGAGGAGGAATGGAGCCCAGATGATGGGCAATATGAAAGAAAAGCTCGGGGCGGCATTGATAATCTTGCACAGAGCTTGGTGAAACAGATGGAAAAACAATGGGTAAGAGACGACGAGTGGGGTAAAGGATTCCTGCGAAGATTGTCGTTCGGTAGTCGACAGGTTGATCCTGACCAGAACCCCTCAGGAATAACCAGCGGAGAATACAAGAAATGTACAGCGAAAGAGAACCATCTTGAATCAAGACATGAACCCAGTTCTGGCCATAAGGGTGAGGAAACAAAAAAACCTTTAGTGGCCCCGGGGAGGACATCTCATCAGGAGTTGGGAGCAAGACCAAAAAGCTACTCTCATCATGGGCAAGGAGATAAAGAACGAAATCCTAAACGTTCAAGTGAAACGCCAAGACCCCTGATGAAGAAGATACTCAGAGCTGTGCCCAAGGAGGCTCAAGTAATAAACTTCCAAAATGGATTTAAAGTATATAGACTGATCGGCAGTCCTTGGACCTTGGATGCCGATGGGTTATTGATATTCACGGACCACCAATTCAAGGTTCACAATACCACCTTTAGGAAAATCCTACACTCATTGGCTGGCCAAGAATACCAATGTGAAATAGAACAGTTATGGGCAAAAACGGTAGGTTCTGAGCCTAACGGGAGCCTGACAAGCGGTGCTAACCTCTCATACTATGCTATTATACATGTGCCAATTAAAAGCTATAAAGAGGCCGAAAGCAATGACGGGTACATGAAATCAATGGTAGAAGCCCTCGAAAAAGGGGTAGACCTAGCCATCACACACAACCTCAGGCGCGTAGTAATAAGCATAGATGGGTTGAGGTCCCACGATCTTCAGTGGGAAATGGCTGAATGTGTTGCTGTCAATGCATCGACATATCTGGCGAAAGGAATGCCGGTCGAAGCCTCGCTTCGGGAACTGGTTATAGTGACCCCCACTCACCTGCATGAAGACAGGAGAGCAAGGGTGCTAGCCACTATAACAAAGAATAAAAAAGAGCCGAACAAAGGACCCTTGAATTCTGGGGAAGAAGATGGGGAAAAACCATCAACGTCAACGTCACGAGATGCATGGAAAACAAAGATGGCCGTAACTATACCCTCCGGGAAGGATCTGAATAATCCAGTCACCAGAAGAAGAAGGAGTGGCGCAGATCCAATAGAGAGGTCGGAGCACAGACCGCTCAAAGCAATACAACCATTGAATGCAGACAGTGAAGTGAGCAATGACGAAAACTACCAAGAGGAACCAGACACGGATCTGAGTCAGGAAAGCGATGATGATGAAGATACTGCCAGCCTAGAATCAACAGCGGGCAAATCGGGCCTACCAACAAAGACACTGAGAGCTGGGCAAAGAAAAGGGCGAAAGAAAGCAGTTGAAATAATAGATGTATACAAAGCGTCAGAAAGAGGGGCTAGAGACCTAAAATGGGGTCCTATACAAACCCGTGATGGACGCCGTGCCCACATCCCTGAAGCTGACCAGAACTTCTATGAAATCCCATCAGTGTGGACAGGTAGGTTGGAAGAAAAAGTAGGATTGACAGTTGAGGCCACCTTGGGAGAGTGGGCTAACATTTTAATGATGCCCACATTCCCTACCTTGGCTGCTCACCAACCCCTAACCAGCAAATTCAGAACAGCTTATGTGGCGATAGTGCATGATGTACTGTTGAGGAGAATGAAAAAGGCTGCTTACAGATATGCAAAAGAAACAGGTAAGACCACGAGACATGAGATATCAGATGATGGAGATGAAGTACCAGGTCAAGAAGGGGTAGATCAGTCGTACTACGAGTCTCATTTAGTCCCAGAACCTCGGCGGGCTGAACAAAGCCAAATCTACAGCTCGGATGCCGACAGTTATCGTGAGTACAAAATGTTGAAAACCTTGGTGAGGGAGAAATGGCCTGAGGAAACTGTTGAGGAGTACATTAAAGACGTGTGGCCTATGGTAACTAGCTCCACCGAATGTGACGCAGCTAGAAAACTGTGGCTGGGTCATATCACCGCAAACCCAGTTGGCAAAGAAGAGTCAGCCCAGAAACACTATGAAAGGCTGGTTCTAGAGGATCTGGATGATGAGGATTCTCAAATCCAACGGGCAAAAGTACGCATGGATCAGGGACAACGACTCACATTGGTCTGGTATCAACTCAAACGAACAATTCCTCCAAAGAAATTCGTTAAAGCTCTGAGAGCTGTGACGAAGGGGAGTAGAGGAGAACTGACCTTTGCTAGAATGCCCAATGAGACCTTGATTACCCAAATTGATCAGGCAGTGCAGTCTTATGACCTGGAACGACAGTTTTGGGATGAAAAAAGAAAACAAGAGATGAAACAAAGCCTGAAACAACCAAAAGCAGCCCCTGGGGCCCCTCGACGACAACAACAATACAAAGGGCCTCAAAGACAGCCAGAACCACGGTACGAGGAACGATTCACAAGTTCCCAGTCAGGACCGCATTATGGAAACCAACAACAAAGGAGATTTCAAGCTCCAGCAGCTAACACAACACCTCAAAAAAGGAGCAATTATGTGCCCTCAGATGTATATGCTAAAATGACCCCTGATGAAAGAAAGGCCCTCCGTGAATCCCGACTGAAAAGGGATGGAGGGCCGGCTAAATGATGGCCGAAAGGTTGCGGGTCACCCTGGATAATGCTTATTGGGACGGTGACGAAATCTATGCCAAAGTGGATGGAGAACCTTACCTAATAGACTCAGGCGCAGAGGTGTCTATGACCCGCAAAAACCTAAAAACAATAGGACACCTTACGGTTCAATTGGCAAATGGAACCGTACAGGAAATGCCATTTGGGGAATGGCAAGGGATAGTGTGGATTAAAGGCCCTTACAACCTCCTAACAATAAGAGACTTAAAGGAGTTAAAAAAGCCGAAAAAGGACCGAAGAGCATTAAACCGACGCATGGACAAGCTCAAATCAAGGTTGGTAAGAATTGGGCCTACTCACGAATGGTTCAAACCGGTAAATATCCCCGAAGTGACAGAACAAAGAATAGATGAGAGCGACTTCTCCCCGGCTGGGAAAGAGAAGCTGAGACAAATTATTGGGTCTGCCTCGGTGGCTAGGTTCAAAAACGACTGCGGAGACCTAGGTCAAAAGGTTGTACACCTCATTGAAGGGGGAGTACATCCACCAGTGCGACAATACCCCCTGAACCCAGGAGCGGTGGAAGAAATGAACAAAATTGTTAAGGAATTGAGCTCTTTGGGAGTCATCAGAGAAGAAGCTAATCCTATAACAAACAGTCCTATCCAGGCCGTGAAGAAGCCTGAATCTGCAGGAGGAGGATGGAGAGCAGTTATTAATTTCAAGGCCCTCAACAGACGAACAGTGGCCAACCGAGCGAGCCTAATTAACCCTCAAGGTACGCTAAAAACTCTTCAAGTGAAAAAGTTCAAGTCTTGCATTGATCTAGCAAATGGATTCTTCTCTCTCAGATTAGCCAGGCAATCACAAGGGAAAACAGCTTTTACTCATCAAGGGAAAAGCTATGTCTGGCAGCGATTACCACAGGGATACAAAAACTCTCCAAATGTGTTTCAATCAGCCGTGATGGATGTGCTTAAAGACTTAGGTGCTACCATTTACATCGACGATGTGTTCATCGCAGATGACACAGAAGAAGAACACCTGGAAAGATTAGCAAAGGTGGTGCAGCGAGTCACAGAAGCAGGGTTAAAACTGAACCTAAAGAAATGTCAGTTCGGGCAGTTCCAAGTAAACTATCTGGGATTTCAAGTGACCGCAGATCTAGGACTCTCAGAGGGTTACAGAGAGAAACTTGAACAAATTCGGCCCCCTGAATCCGAGAACGAGTTACAAAAAATCCTGGGACTGTGCAATTATGTGAGAGATCATGTCCCTAACTACCAAAAGTATGCTAAACCTTTGTATGCCTGTCTAAAGAAAAGAGAAGGTGAAGATGAGAAGAAAAAGAGAAACACCTGGATTTGGACAGCCGAAAACCAAAAAGACCTGGAAGAACTCCGAGAAAAGATCAAAGAAGCAGTGCGATTGGAGCCAAGAAGCCTATTGACGAGACTCATAGCTGAGGTCAGTTGTGAAGACGACAGTGCCATGGTCACGGTTAAAAACGAACATGGTGGGTTAGTTACTCTCTGGAGTTACACTTTAACTTCAGTAGAGAAAAAATTTCCCCAGGAAGAAAAAGAACTAGCTGTGCTTGCAAGATACTGGGGAACGCTGAAAGATCTAGCCCAGGGACAGCCCATCAAGGTTATAACACAAAGTCAAGTACACAAATACCTCAGAAAAGGAACAATAGAAAGTACCAAGGCCACTAATTCTCGTTGGGGTAAATGGGAGAATATTCTATTGGATCCAGATCTAGAGATAGGACCGGCACAGCCAACAAGCAGTAAAGTAACAAAAGAGGTACCTGAAAAACATAAAACGCATGACTGGACTCTCTACACCGACGGATCCAAGAAAGGGACCGATCAAGTAGCACACTGGGGATTTATCCTCAAGTATCAAGGGAACGAGTGCTGCCGAAGAAGGGGGAGAGTGCTAGGGAGTGCTCAGACTGGAGAAGTTACGGCAGTACTGGAAGGATTGCTTGAACTAACTCACAGAAAAATAAAAACATCACGAGTAGTAACCGACAGTTATTACTGTGCTCAAGCCCTGAAAGAGGATTTATCCATTTGGGAAGAAAATGGATTTGAAAGTGCTAAGGGAAAATTGGTGGCTCACCAGGATTTGTGGAAAAAAATAGCTGAAATAAGGTTGAATCTACATTTAGAGGTGGAGCACCAGAAATCCCACACTAAAGAAGGAAACTACTGGCAGGGAAATGAAGAAGTGGACCGTTATGTGCAACAAAGAAAGATCGTTTTTGTCGGGATCGAGAAGTGGGAAAGAACCCCGGCGGGCCGAAGGGTCCCACAGGAGTACGTGTTAGAGGTTGTGCGTGGCGTGCATGAAGGGCTAGGTCATACGGGCGTACAACCTACACGTAAGGAGTTGGAGAGTCAGGAGCTGTGGATTCCCATGAAGCAAATTCGCAAGGTACTGCAGGACTGTGTGGTATGTGGTCAATACAATGCAGGACGTCGTGGGCACCGAGTGGATGGACAAACTATCAAGAGTATCATACCTTGGGGCTCAGTGTGCATGGATGTTGCTGGACCAATGGGAGTCACTGGCAAGAAAGGAGAGAAATATCTTCTAGTGCTAGTGGACTCAATGTCGGGGTATGTGATAGTTAAACCGGCAAAAAAGGCTAATGGCAATAGTGTAGTCAGCATGCTGGAACAAGTCTGTGGATCGTTAGGCATCCCAAAGGAACTGAGAACTGACAATGGGACACACTTTCGCAATGCACAGGTGGACCATTGGTGTCAGACTTTTGGGGTGATGCGTGTCTATTCACCGCCATACACACCTCAAGCCAACGGAGTAGCCGAAAGAGCCATAGGTTTGGTCAAAAATTGGATAGCTAAAAATGCTAATAACAAAGAATGGAGCACCAAAACTATGGAAATAGGGGAAGCCCTGAATGACAGGTGTCGTGCCGGAAGACCTTCCCCCGCTGAGGAACTTAACCAACGTCGATTCAAGACGCTGGAAAGTGGGCGGGGCTTCAAGGATAAAAAGGAACAACCAGTCTCCGACACTTCATTTGAGGTTGGGCAGAAGGTGTGGGTAAGAGCACCGGATCACCCAGTAGCATTTGCAGTGAAGCCAAAATACAACGTCACGGATAAGGTAAAGAGTATATTAGATAAAAACACGGTAGTGTTAACAAAGAAGGGAGTCCAAGGAATACAGCAACTGAAACCAATTCCTAGCTAATTCAAACCAGAAACCGGATTATGGCCAATGAACCAAGCACCATGCTCCCCTATATTAGACTGGCCACTATATGCGGGGGAGTTATCTTAAGAAGAACAACCTCAGAGCTTTGGGTAGGTAGGGCTCTGAAGATCTTGGAGTACGCCAAGAAAGGATACCTATCAGCAGAATGCGAAATGCTGAAATGGAGCAAACTGCAAAACAGCTGTGCAATTTGCATGGAACCGACTGGCTTACCCATTTTGTGGGAAGGACCAGGAAGAAATAAGCCTCTCAAACCTGAGGCGAGGAAAGAAGATGTACGGGAGTTGCAACTAAAACCCGTAAAAGTAATGGATGCTTTTATTTGTGGGAAATGTAGGACCACAGTTTTACCAAGGGTAATGATCCTCACACAATGGGAATTGAGTGAGAGAGGCCCAGAAGATTGTACCTGTGAATGGGAAGGGACTATGGTGAAGTATTGTATAAATTGTCAAACAAGGATGCAGGAGGGCCGACTGTTGCACTCAGAAAGGGCTATGGGCTGGCAGGTAAGGAGGTACTATGACCCACTCAAATCCTTCAAAGTCCAGCTGGACGTGACAAGGTTCGAAGCCCCCAGAAATACCTCAATGAGGCAGCAGTATGAACAGGGAATGAACCCGACACCTACAGCGCCTCCACTTTATCCAGAAGTAGATGGATTAGGTGACGAAGAAATGATCAGGCAAAAGGATTGGTGTTGGAAACCTCAGGATCTGCTTGAGCAGTCAGTAAAGCAGGCTTGGCCCTATGATCCTGCAATGGGAAAAGCAGGAAACATACCCCTTGGCACTAATCAGTTTCCTTTGGTCTTCAGGGTGTACCGGGACCCGAAGGACGCAGATGACCTCGAATCAGCCCAGCTGCCCGACGCTGTGAACAGTAAGGCCCGAGAGGGAGATTGGAATGGCCCCTGGGAGTTGATAACTTGGGCTCAACTGTTTGCAGAGGTAATTCTGAATGAAAAAATCCCATTGGTGGACCTGCCTCCTATCCCTCGTGAAACTGGGACCAGGCATTCAAACCTGTACTATTACACCACCAGTTTGGATGGCTGGGCAGTGGAAGGAGCAAAGCCAAAGCAAAAAACAGCTGAATATTTAGTAACCCCAGAAGTTTGGGAACGACACGGTGTGTTACAGATTCCCGGAACAGCTGCGCAAAGGGTAGACACGCCCATAAGACCTGGCTCCACCCAGAGGATTAAAGTCTCGGTACAGATGGTAGTGGCACCTTACAAAGGAGTGTACTCAGTAGGAGCTACGATACACCCGATTGAAGACGATAGAGACGACCAGGAGAAGTCCCAACCCAGTAAAACAGAGAAAAAGCGAAGTGTATTGAACGCTTGGGCCAGCAAGACATTTCTGAGGAAATGGAAGCACACGAACAAGGAAATGGACAACTAAAAACTGAACGACGGGGCGCTAGGATCATCAATGGATCTCATCACAGGAGAAAAGGTAGAAAATTGTTAAATCAAATCATGAGGTGTCCGAATCATATCTGGAAAGGGAGAGGTAATATAAAATCTGCAAAAATCATTGAGACATGCTCGTCTTGGGACAGAGCCCCGCTTTGTGATGACTCGGACTCAGAGGACGAGGCATCCACTCATGTGTGGAATTTGCTGATTCAACAATCCAGGAGAGGTCCGTATCAACCAGCTCTAATTGTACGGAACGAACTAGTAAAGTTAGACCGCCCCAAAAATGACTACACCTTAAACTTTAACAGAACCAAAAATTATTACTGCTCATGTGTAATGTCCTACAGGAGCAAAGACCTGACTAGAGGGTCTCATAGGTGTGCCCCTGATTACGCAGTAACAAAAGACTCATGGAGATTGCCATACAACCCCAGCCCAATGGGGACACCATGGATCTTCAATGTTGTCTATTTGACAGTATTCGGAATACAGTTCAAAATCAGATGGGGCCATAATTATAGAGAGCCACATCAAACACATTTCTGCGAGATCTCCATAGGGGAATTGGAGGTTTGGACAACAAGCCGAGCTATGAAGATAAGCATCTTCAACCGGGAAACTAACCCAAATAAAGTGGTGGTTGAAAACACTGAGCTGCCCCTACGAATGCTGTGTGATCGAGTCTGCACGCCCATCAACGACTGGGAAGAGTACCCAGTAAGAATGGCTTACAGGATGACAGTATCATACAAGGGACATCCACTCGTCAGTACAATAACAGCGTTAGAAGAAAGGGGAGAACATTATGTGCAATACGGAAGACAATCCATGGAAATGATCAGACGAAGACTGTGGGAGGCGGAGGAACAACGCCGAAGAGGTGAGGACCCAGCTGACGAACCTTTTTGTGGGCTGCAAGGCCCCCAGCTTGAACCTGCATGTTGGGGGGTCTATCAATGGAAGTGGGTGTGGAGAGGTTTGAGACCGGAATTGCCACACCCATCGCCTCTCTGCGTGAAACTGTACAAAGGGCGTGTGACAGGAAAAGAGGGTCAAGTCCCAGTGAGAGTCAAATGCGACCACATTGTTAAACTGGAACGGCCGCAGAAGGTTGACTACCTGACACCATGCAGCATGCAGAACCCCATAGAAGAGCAGTGATGGAGGAAGACATCATAGACTCAAAACAGGTAGACAAAGATACAGAAAACATTTTGATTCAATTTAACAAAGTCGGCCCGAAAATACCAGCCCTAAAGATAGCAAAAAGCATAGTATGGTTCGACAGACCCGAAAGTGACATCTCTATATGGGAAAACTGCACCAAGAACTATTTCTACTCAAACACTAAATATACTAGAAAGCCTCATTTGGATGAACCTCAAGAAGAATATCACCTGAAGCTGGCATACCTACCCCGGTATAAAACTCGCCCTAAGCCTTGTCCTCCTACCTCACCATGGATATTTAACGTAGTCTACCTGACGATAAAAGACATAAGTATCAAATTAAGATGGGGACCCAACTATCGTGAAATATATCAAAGTCAATTCTTTGAAATCTCTGTGGGAGGCATGGTGATATGGACCACTAGCCCCTCCATGGTGAAAACAATCCAAAGATTAGTGAGTAAACCAGAGCGCTACATCATCGAGAACCAACACCTACCTATAAGAGTGGTAGAAGACCGTATGATCACACCCTATCACCGCTGGCATAGGCCATGGACAAGAAATGGATATGTGATACAAGTGATGTATCAAGACCAACCACTGATAACTCTGGTGGAAACCCTGGTAGAAGAAGGTCCCATAGCTATCCAGTATCTCGTAGCACTCTGTGAGATAGAATATGAAGCAATGCGGGGACACAAACCCCAACAGAAATGGCGCCTGGAAGGACCCCAGCCTGAACCTACCGAATGGTTGGTGATTCAGTGGAAATGGGTGTGGAAAGGACTGCAACCTGGATTGCCACACCCTTCTCCACTATATTTAGAGCTCCTCAACGATCGAGTGACCACAACTCACTGGCGCTCGAGGAGGAAGACAAGAGCTAAAAAGAACAAAGAACAAAGACTTTGAAGAGAAACCCTCTCAA
>JBBPBX010064469.1:2980-20240 GCA_038048925.1 Garcialebias charrua | reverse complement strand
CCCTCACCAGGTACAAACATCTCCTATAACAAGACTTTCCTTTTCTGGACAAGACATCCCCCTCTCCACCTCTGTTACTAATCTTGGAATAAAAATGGACTCCAATCTTACATTTGAGAATCACATTAAGCATCTGTTTAAAACTTGCTTCTTCCATCTTCGAAACATCTCCAGACTTCGCCCATCCCTAACTTTTTCCGATGCTGAGAAGCTCGTCCATGCTTTTGTCTCCTCCAGGCTCGACTACTGCAACTCCCTGTTTATTGGAATCCCTGGCAAAAACCTTCAGAAACTTCAATATATTCAAAACAGTGCAGCAAGGATCTTGTTGAGAGTTCGTAAATTTGAACATATTACGCCAATTCTCCATAACCTTCATTGGCTTCCTGTCGCCTACAGAATTCAGTACAAAACTGCTCTCATTACACATCAATGCTTACACGGAACTTCACCAGATTATCTGAAGGATATTCTCATTCCATACTCATCCACCCGTTCGCTGCGGTCACAGAACAGCAATCTCCTTCACATTCCGAGAACCAAATTAAGGACCATGGGAGACCGGGCTTTCAGTGTGGCTGCCCCCCGCCTGTGGAACTCTCTTCCTGACTGTCTAAGAGCCCCACAGTCTGTGGTTGACTTTAAGAGCGACTTGAAGACCTTTCTTTTCGACCGAGCATACTCTACCTCCTCATGATTCTACTTTTGATCTTAGCTGATATTGTTATTGATTTTAAATGTTTTATTATTTGTTTTATTGTCTGTTTTATTGTCATTTAATTCTGTTGCTCCTTGTAGCACTTTGAGATTTTCATTAATGAAAAGTGCGTTATAAATTGAATTCATTATTATTATTATTATTAAATGTGTTAATGGCAACTTTATGAAATGTGTTTATGGCAACTACATGAAATGTGTTTATGGCAACTACAAGAAATATGTTTATGGCAACTACAAGAAATGTGTTTATGGCAACTACATGAAACGTGTTTATGGCAACTACATGAAATGTGTTTATGGCAACTACATGAAATGTGTTATGGCAACTACATGAAATGTGTTTATGGCAACTACATGAACTCTGTTATGGCAACTTCATGAAATGTGTTTATGGCAACTACATTAAATGTGTTTATGGCAAACACATGAAATGTGTTTATGGCAACTACATGAAATGTGTTTATGGCAACTACATGAAATGTGTTTATGGCAACTACATGAAACCTGTTTATGGCAACTACATGAAAAGTGTTTATGACAACTACATGAAATGTGGGGCAGAGATGGTTTAGAGGCAGTGCAGCCAGCTCAGGACTGGAAAGACCTAGGTTTGATCCCCGGTCACTGCATACCTTGTGTCCTTGGGTAATAAACTTAACCCCAAGTTTCTCCCGACAGGACTGGCAACGCATTGCATGGCAGGCTTCCGCTACCAGTGTATGAATGTGTGTATGAATGGGTCGATGGCTGGCAGTGTGAAGTGATTTTGGGTCCCTCATAGGGGGATGGAAAGCGCTATATAAGTAAGCTCCATTTACCATTTTATGGCAACTACTGAAACGTGTTTATGGCAACTACATAAAATGTGTTTAAGGCAACTCCATGAAATGTGTTAATGGTTAACTACATGAAATGTGTTTATGACAACTACATAAAATGTGTTTATGGCAACTACATGAAATGTGATTATAGAAACTACATGAAATGTGTTTATGGCAACTACTTGAAATGTGTTTAAGGCAACTCCATGAAATGTGTTAATGGCAACTACATGAAATGTGTTTATGACAACTACATAAAATGTATTTATGGAAACTACATGAAATGTGTTTATGGCAACTACATGAAATGTGTAATGGCAACTACATGAAATGTGTTTATGGCAACTACATGAACTCTGTTATGGTAACTTCATGAAATGTGTTTATGGCAACTACATTAAATGTGTTTATGGCAAATACATGAAATGTGTTTATGGCAACTACATGAAATGTGTTTATGGCAACTACATGAAACGTGTTTATGGCAACTACATAAAATGTGTTTATGGCAACTACATGAAATGTGTTTATGGCAACTACATGAAATGTGTTTATGGCAACAACTTGAAATGTGTTTATGGCAACTACATGAAACGTGTTTATGGCAACTACATAAAATGTGTTTATGGCAACTACATGAAATGTGTTTATGGCAACTACATGAAATGTGTTTATGGCAACAACTTGAAATGTGTTTATGGCAACTACATGAAATGTGTTTATGGCAACTACATGAAATATGTAGCGGATTCGGATGTTGTCAGTCCATTGAATGGGCGCTATCAACTGTTATCATCCCCATAGTGTATCGGAGAAAATGTCCAACGTATCTGTTAACATGTTTGAAAGAACATTATCAGCGTTATAATCGCTATGAAGAGGCAGCGTGTTTCCGCGAAGCAGGAAGTGTTGTTTTTTGTGTTTTTCAGCTTATATAACCGTTTCCCTAAACCTAACCTTAAGCCCTGTGGCGGTTCTGGACACGGGCCCACACGGGCCGGTGCCCGTGTATCACGGAGCCTGGCCCTCCCTCTGGCCCGCCCTCTGAGCAAGAAGCAGAAACCCTCCGATACCAGCATAATTTACGTATCAGATTTTTGATCCAACCTGCCGATATTTTCTGATCCATGATGCTTGTTGGCTTCAAACTATGGAATGGATTTCCTGAACGGAGGCGTGTCTCATGATCCCAGAGTAATAAGACCTGCCTCACATTCAGGAAATCCATGTCATAGTTTGCAGCCAGCTGTAGCGTGAGGAGCTGAGTGAGTACTCTGTTAGGTTTGTTTTGGCATCGTTTTCAAAAAGCGGGTCATTTGTTTATGGATTCTTTACATGGAGCTGGTCACAATTGGTTATGGATCACTGTTTACATGGAGCTGGACACTTGTTTCTGTTGCAAGATCTGACACTGGTGAGTAACATGTTAGCTAGCCTAGCAGCTAGCCGACATTTCATCGTAACAAAGTAACATGTGTCCGCTGTGTGGAAGTATTTAAACACCACAAGACAACAACGTGCAATGTCTGCAGAGCTATATACAGTAAACACAGATGCGTCACATTAAACCGCGGTCAAGTTAGTTTTACACCGGACATTCCATCGAGCTCAGGGACTTCAGCGGTGTGTTTATCTTTTTCATGCCGGGAATGGGCTCTGATTCCGGGCAGCTGCTTTCAGCTTCCCCCTGGAGCTCCGTGGCTTCGCATCATATCATAATACAGCTACAATATAAAGCATGTAAAACACTAAAAACAGGAACATGTCTGTGTTGGTTTATGCCATGAACTTAGCAGATGTAAAGCCATTTAATATTTAATTTAATTTATTTATTCATTCATTTAAAAGAGACAAAATAAAACAAATTAATCAAAAATAAAACATTGAATGAAAAGAGTGCAGAAAGAAGAAAAAAATCTTATATCACCCCATTATTTAAAAGAATATATAAAATAACTTTAAACAAACAATCACTTAACTCCATATCTGTAAAATTAACTGAATTATAACCATTTTTGAGTTGCCTTATTTCAATTGCCTGCTGCAGCCATCTTCAATTCAATTGTATCCAAAAGTTAATCAGCAGTAAAGAAACATCCGTTTATTATTTCTTGAAAGATTTTTCAAAATCTGTCCAGAGGGTCATGAGATATTTTGCTAACAGACCAACACCATTGATTCTAAATAAATAACGCCAGTGGTGGAGAAAGTACTCAAACACTGTACTTAAGTAAAAGTACAAATAAACAGACAAAATGTACTCTAGTAAAAGTAGAAGTACCATATTAATGTTTTTACTTAAGTAAAAGTAAATAAGTACTTGCTTTTAAAAATACTTAAAGTATTAAAGTAAAAGTACTTGCTGAATGTATTACCTAATGCAATGGTTTACAAAATCATCAAGTGTGCGTATATTTTCTGTAATACATTAATAGTGTTGACTGTTGAGTCATTTTAAAGAACAATGCTGCAGATAATACATGTTTTTATTGTGTTTACTATGTGACACAGTTCACACTTGGACTTGTGATTTTGTGCGTCAGTATTTCCGGGATGACATGAAGAGTTAAATGTCATTAAGTAAAATAAGAAAGAGGAATGATTTTACCTTTGAACATTTTTATTTAACACAAAACAATGTGTCATTTTAACTGCAGTAAACACGTTTAAGTAAAAGTTGTCTGTTTGAAAAAAGGAGCATTAGACCTCACAAAGGAACATCTGATCATTTCAACTCCAGTTTGTCATCAACTCTAGTTAAAATACTGTCTAGTCAACCTTGTAATGGATCAACAATGAACAATATTTTAACTTCCTGACACCATTTTCGAAACTTGGACCTGAGTGTCGAGACATTTGGAGAAATCTCTTGTCTCCTGTCCTAACATCCCATGAACTGACACATTTTAAAATGGCAGCAATAATTTCTTGTCCAAGTTCAGAATAAGTTGTTTTTCAAGTTTTTTTTAGTCCAGTCTGTCTCTGTTGGGAGAGAGGATCTGTCCTGCTGTACTGAACAGTCTTTCAATAATATTTCAATAGTCTTTCAATGATATTTCAATAGTCTTTCAATAATATTTCAATAATCTTTCAATAAGGCCATGGGTGTTGTGTATCTTGCTGACTCTGTGGTGGAATCCATTTTGGGTGTGTTAGTGGTGCTGTGGGTGCTCCCAGCTCAGTGACGTATATACTAGAATATATGTCACTGGTCCAGCTCTTCTTGAAGGCAGGTCTAATGTTACCTGTCCACTTTGCAGTGATTCAATGAACCAACTCCTCTCTTAACATCAGTTACTTTCAAACTAATGACAAATCAAAAAGCTGCAACGTGAATGTAACTTGTAACTCAACACATTATAGAAATGTAGTGTAGTAGAAAGTACAGATACTTCATGTAAAATCTAGTGGAGTAAAAGTACTCACATTTAATTCTACTTAAGTAAAGTACAGATACATGAAAAATGTACTTAAGTACAGTTACAAAGTATTTGTACTTTGTTACATCCCACCACTGAATAACGCTATAATTTTAAAGAAAGATCTTATGCATTCTAAAAGTCCTTTGCTTATGCTTTGGGAATGAATCTCAGCTACTACCACACCAAATTTTATCTCAATTTTTTGTCAAATTGAATGAGTTGTAGTCAATTTTGTGTTGTTTAAGTTCAGTTAGCTGTGGCAGCCATCTTAAATTGGATGTACTTTAAAAGTCAACCAGTCGTAGAGAGCCATTCAGTGAATATTTCTTGAAAGTTTCATCAAAATCTGTTCAGTTGTTCATAAGATATTTTGCTAACAGACAGATGCAGAATACAAACATAATTTGATGATTTCTGGCAAACCGATCAACAAATGAGTCACTCATTTGTTGATCGGTTTGCCAGAAATCATGATGCCAGAAATCATGAAATTCTGCGATTTTGTATTCATCAAAATCGCAGAATACAGTTGCTGTGATAGTAGGGCAGCCAATGTTGTTATATAATTTTGGACTGAGAAACTGAACCAAGACTTCACCTAACAGTTATTTTCATTATCATTTTATTTGCTTATTAATATATTTTATTCAGTCAATACAAATGCTGTGTAAAATGTTTTATATTTTTCTCATTTGATTTTTTAAACTATTTTCTTTGGTTACAATGGTTAATCACTGCTTTAAAAAAATAAGAGTCAAGTAAGATTTCGAATCTGTCTTTTCTCCGAGATGAACGTGCCCCTCTGACAAAACCTCTGGCCCCAGCTTGGCCCCACCAGTACAACTGGTCTAGAACCGCCACTGCTTAAGCCTGACCCAGATGTCCAACCCTAAACCTAAACTCAGCTCTCCCTTGTGCCTAAACCTAACCAAGACCCTAAACCTAACCAAGAAAATTTAAAAAGAATGAAATCGAAACCTAAGCACGTGGAGCATGTTGGCATCCATTGTAACGGTGATAACGTACCTTTAAACCTTGTAACAGGTACAACAGGGGCATGTTGACCGATACGAATGAGGGTGATAACAGATGATAGCGCCCATTTAATGGACTGATAACATCCGAAGCGGGTGAAATATGTTTATGGCAACTACATGAAATGTGTTTATGGCAACTACATGAAATGTGTTTATGGCAACTACATGAAATGTGTTTATGGCAACTACATGAAATGTGTTACGGCAACTACATGAAATGTGTTTATGGCAACTACATGAACTCTGTTATGGCAACTTCATGAAATGTGTTTATGGCAACTACATGAAACGTGTTTATGGCAACTACATGAAATGTGTTTATGGCAACTACATGAAATGTGTTATGGCAACTACATGAAATGTGTTTATGGCAACTACATGAAACCTGTTTATGGCAACTACATGAAATGTGTTTATGTCAACTACATAAAATGTATTTATGGAAACTACATGAAATGTGTTTATGGCAACTACATGAAATGTGTAATGGCAACTACATGAAATGTGTTTATGGCAACTACATGAACTCTGTTATGGTAACTTCATGAAATGTGTTTATGGCAACTACATTAAATGTGTTTATGGCAAATACATGAAATGTGTTTATGGCAACTACATGAAATGTGTTTATGGCAACTACATGAAACGTGTTTATGGCAACTACATAAAATATGTTTAAGGCAACTCCATGAAATGTGTTAATGGAAACTACATGAAATGTGTTTATGACAACTACATAAAATGTGTTTATGGCAACTACATGAAATGTGTTTATGGCAACTACATGAAATGTGTTTATGGCAACAACTTGAAATGTGTTTATGGCAACTACATGAAGCGGGTGAAATATGTTTATGGCAACGACATGAAATGTGTTTATGGCAACAACATGAAATGTGTTTATGGCAACTACATGAAATGTGTTTATGGCAACTACATGAAATGTGTTTATGGCAACTACATGAAATGTGTTACGACAACTACATGAAATGTGTTTATGGCAACTACATGAACTCTGTTATGGCAACTTCATGAAATGTGTTTATGGCAACTACATTAAATGTGTTTATGGCAACTACATGAAATGTTTATGGCAACTACATGAAATGTGTTTATGGCAACTACATGAAATGTGTTTATGGCAACTACATGAAATGTGTTTATGGCAACTACATGAAACCTGTTTATGGCAACTACATGAAATGTGTTTATGGCAACTACATGAAATGTGGGGCAGATATGGTGTAGAGGCAGTGCAGCCAGCTCAGGACTGGAAAGTCCCGGGTTCGATCCCCGGTCACTGCATACCTCGTTGTGTCCTTGGGTAATAAACTTAACCCCAAGTTTCTCCCGGTAGGACTGGCAACGCATTGCATGGCAGGCTTCCGCTACCAGTGTATGAATGTGTGTATGAATGGGTGGATGGCTGGCAGTGTGAAGTGATTTTGGGTCCCTCATAGGGGGCTGGAAAGCGCTAAATAAGCAAGCTCCATTTACTATTTTATGGCAACTACATGAAATGTGTTCATGGCAACTACGTGAAACGTGTTTATGGCAACTACATAAAATGTGTTTAAGGCAACTCCATGAAATGTGTTAATGGCAACTACATGAAATGTGTTTATGACAACTACATAAAATGTGTTTATGGCAACTACATGAAATGTGTTTATGGCAACTACATGAAATGTGTTTATGGCAACAACTTGAAATGTGTTTATGGCAACTACATGAAATGTGTTTAAGGAAACTCCATGAAATGTGTTAATGGCAACTTTATGAAATGTGTTTATGGCAACTACATGAAATGTGTTTATGGCAACTACATGAAATATGTTTATGGCAACTACATGAAATGTGTTTATGGCAACTACATGAAACGTGTTTATGGCAACTACATGAAATGTGTTTATGGCAACTACATGAAATATGCTGGTGAAGATTCTCAGTCGTCCAGGACATGATAAAATCAAAAAAGGCGTTCAATCCTGTATTGAACGCCTTTTTTGATTACATGAAATATGTTTATGGCAACTACATGAAACGTGTTTATGGCAACTACATGAAATGTGTTTATGGCAACTTCATGAAATGTGTTATGGCAACTACATGAAATGTGTTCATGGCAACTACATGAAACCTGTTTATGGCAACTACATGAAATGTGTTTATGGCAACTACATGAAATGTGTTTATGGCAACTACGTGAAATGTGGGGCAGAGTTGGTGTATAGGCAGTGCAGCCAGCTCAGGACTGGAAAGTCCCGGGTTCGATCCCCGGTCACTGCATACCTCGTTGTGTCCCTGGGTAATACACTTAACCACGAGTTTCTCCCAGTAGGACTGTCATCGCATTGCATGGCAGGCTTCCTCTACCAGTGTATGAATGTGTGTATGAATGGGTGGATGGCTGGCACTGTGAAGCGCTTTTGGGTCCCTCATAGGGGGCTTGAAATTGATATATAAGTAAGCTCAATTTACCATATTATGGCAACTACATGAAATGTGTTCATGGCAACTACGTGAAATGTGTTTATGGCAACTACATAAAATGTGTTTATGACAACTACATAAAATGTGTTTATGATAACTACATGATATTTGTTTATGGCAACTACATATGGCAACAACTTAAAATGTGTTTATGGCAACTACATGAAATGTGTTTATGGAAACTACATGAAATGTGTTTATGGCAACTACATGAAATGTGTTAATGGCAACAACTTGAAATGTGTTTATGGCAACTACATGAAATGTGTTGATGGCAACTACATGAAATGTGTTTATGGAAACTACATGAAATGTGTTTATGGTAACTACATGAAATGTGTTTATGGCAACTACATGGAACGTGTTTATGGAACCTACAATAAATGTGTTTATGGCAACTACATGAAATGTGTTTATGGCAACTACATGAAATATGTTTATGGCAACAACATGAAATGTGTTTATGGTACTTACATTAAATGTGTTTATGGCAACTACATGAAATGTGTTTATGGTAACTACATGAAATGTGTTTATAGCAAATACATGAAATGTGTTTATGGCAACAACATGAAATGTGTTAATGGCAACTACATGAAATGTGCTTATGGCAACTACATAAAATGTGTTTATGGCAACTACATGAAATGTGTATATGGCAACTACATAAAACGTGTTAATGGCAACTACATGAAATGTCTTTATGGCAAATACATGAAACGTGTTTATGGCAACGACATGAAATGTTTTTATTGCAACCACATGAAATATGTTTATGGCAACTACATAAAATGTGTTTAGGGCAACTACATAAAATGTGTTTAGGGCAACTACATAAAATGTGTTTATTGCAATTACATAAAATGTGTTTATGGCAACTACATGTCTTTATGTAGAATGTAGAACCACTAGACTGAGAAACAGCTTCTACCCTGAGGCTGTCAGACTCATGAATAAATAAATAATAAGAATAAACACTGCAAAATGTCACATCATACTGATACTGTACTGATCTGTTTCTTGTTGCTGCGTTCATCTGTGACCATCTGCTCATGTTCGTGCTGCTGTTTATAATGATGTTTTTCTACTACATTAGGGCTTAGTGTATTACTAGCTGATGTGATGTCTCTCTTAGTTAATCCTAGATGTTATTATTGTATTTCTCTTGCATTTGTTGTTGGATGTAACTGGGACCCTGTGTACATAATCTCGTTTTCAACACATGTACTACATGCGGTGCAAATGACAATAAATTCTCTCTGACTCTGACTACATGAAATGTGTTTATGGTAACTACATGAAATCTGTTAATGTCAAGTACAAGAAATTTTTTTATGGAACCTACAATAAATGTGTTTATGGCAACTACATGAAATGTGTTCATGGCAACTACATGAAATGTGTTTATGGCAACAACATTAAATGTGTTTATGGAAACTACATGGGGCGGCCGTGGCGTGGTGGTAATGGCAGTCATCCCCGATCGGAAGGTTGGCGGTTCGAATCCCGGTTCCCCACACCATGTGTCGTTGTGTCCTTGGGCAAGACACTTAACCCCAAGTTGCTCCCGGTAGGACTGGAAAGCACCTTGCATGGTAGTCTGCCGCTACCGGTGTATGAATGTGTGTAGCATTCAATGTGTGTAGCATTTGAGATTTTCACTAATGAAAAGTGCGTTATAAATTAAATTCATTATTTTTATTATTATTACATGAAATGTTGGGGCAACTACATGAAATGTGTTTGTGACAACTACTTAAAATGTGTTTATGGCAACTACATGAAACGTGTTTATGGTAACTACATGAAATGTGTTTATGGCAACTACATGAAATGTGTTTATGGCAACCACATGAAATGTGTTTATGGTAACTACATGAAATGTGTTTATGGTAACTACATGAAACATGTTTATGGAACCTACAATAAATGTATTTATGGCAACTACATGAAATTTGTTCATGGCAACTACATGAAATATGTTTATGGCAACAACATGATATGTGTTTATGGTACCTACATTATGGTACCTACATTAAATGTGTTTATGGCAACTACATGAAATGTTTTTATTGCAACTACATGAAATATGTTTAGGGCAACTACATAAAATGTGTTTAGGGCAACTACATAAAATGTGTTTAGGGCAACTACATAAAATGTGTTTATTGCATTACATAAAATGTGTTTATGGCAACTACATGAAATGTGTTTATGGTAACTACATGAAATCTGTTAATGTCAAGTACAAGAAATTTTTTATGGAACCTACAATAAATGTGTTTATGGCAACTACATGAAATGTGTTCATGGCAACTACATGAAATATGTTTATGGCAACAACATTAAATGTGTTTATGGAAACTACATTGGGCGGCCGTGGCGTGGTGGTAATGGCAGTCATCCCCGATCGGAAGGTTGGCGGTTCGAATCCCGGTTCCCCACACCATGTGTCGTTGTGTCCTTGGGCAAGACACTTAACCCCAAGTTGCTCCCGGTAGGACTGGAAAGCACCTTGCATGGTAGTCTGCCGCTACCGGTGTATGAATGTGTGTAGCATTCAATGTGTGTAGCATTTGAGATTTTCACTAATGAAAAGTGCGTTATAAATTAAATTCATTATTATTATTATTATTACATGAAATGTTGTGGCAACTACATAAAATGTGTTTAGGGCAACTACATAAAATGTGTTTAGGGCAACTACATAAAATGTGTTTATTGCAATTACATAAAATGTGTTTATGGCAACTACATGAAACGTGTTTATGGCAACTACATGAAATGTGTTTATGGCAACTACATGAAATGTGTTTATGGCAACCACATGAAATGTGTTTATGGTAACTACATGAAATGTGTTTATGGTAACTACATGAAACATGTTTATGGAACCTACAATAAATGTGTTTATGGCAACTACATGAAATTTGTTCATGGCAACTACATGAAATGTGTTTATGGCAACAACATGAAATGTGTTTATTGTACCTACATTATGGTACCTACATTAAATGTGTTTATGGAAACTACATGAAATGTGTTTATGGCAACTACATAAAATTTGTTTATGGCAACTACATGAATTGTGTTTATTGCAACTACATTAAACGTGTTATGGCAACTACTTGAAATGTGTTCAAGGCAACTACATAACCTCTGTTATGGCAATTACATGAAATGTGTTAATAGCAACTCCATGAAATGTGTTCATGGCAACTACATGAAATGTGTTTATGGCAAATACATGAAATATGTTTATGGCAACTACATGAAATGTGTTTATGGCAACTACATGAAACGTGTTTATGGCAACTACATGAAATGTGTTTATGGCAACTACATGAAATGTGTTATGGCAACTACATGAAATGTGTTCATGGCAACTACATGAACTCTGTTATGGCAACTACATGAAATGTGTTTATGGCAACTACATGAAATGTGTTTATTGCAACTACATGAAATGTTTATATGGCAACTACATAAAACGTGTTTATGGCAACTACACAAAATGTTCTGATGCATGCTCAATAATCCAGGAAGAAAAATCTAAAAAAGCTAAGTCCGGTCCTCTGGACATTCAAAAAATAAAAGTTGTCCAAAGGACCAGACTTAGCTTTTTTAGATACACAAAATGTGTTTATGGTAACTACATAAAATATGTTTATGGCATCTAAATGGAATTTGTTTATTACATCTACATAAAATGTGTTTATGGAAACTACATGAAATGTGTTTATGGCAACTACATGAAATGTGTTTATGGCAACAACATGAAATGTGTTAATGGCAACTATATGAAATGTGCTTATGTCAACTACATAAAAATTGTTTATGGCAACTACATGAAATGTGTATATGACAACTACATAAAACGTGTTTATGGCAACTACATAAAATGCCTTTATGGTAAATGCATGAAACGTGTTTATGGCAACTACATGAAATGTGTTTATTGTAACTACATGAAATGTGTATGGTACCTACATTAAATGTGTTTGTTTCAACTACATGAAATTAGTTTATGGTAACTACATGAAATGTGTTTATGGCAAATACACGAAATGTGTTTTTTTTGGCAACAACATGAAATGTGTTAATGGCAACTACATGAAATGTGCTTATGGCAACTACATAAAATGTGTTTATGGCAACTACATGAAATGTGTATAAGGCAACTACATAAAACGTGTTTATGGCAACTACATTAAATGTCTTTATGGCAAATACATGAAACGTGTTTATGGCAACTACATGAAATGTTTTTATTGCAACTACATAAAATGTGTTTAGGGCAACTACATAAAATGTGTTTAGGGCAACTACATAAAATGTCTTTATTGCAATTACATGAAATGTGTTTATGGCAACTACATGAAACCTGTTTATGGCAACTACATGAAATGTGTTTATGGCAACTACATGAAATGTGTTTATGGCAACTACATGAAATGTGTTTATGGCAACTACATGAAACCTGTTTATGGCAACTACATGTAATGTGTTTATGGCAACTGCATGAAATGTGGGGCAGATATGGTGTAGAGGCAGTGCAGCCAGCTCAGGACTGGAAAGTCCCGGGTTCGATCCCCGGTCACTGCATACACTGCAAAAACGGAAAAATTTTACCAAGTCTAATTTTCTTATTTCTAGTCAAAACCTGTTATCACACTTAATATAAGTCAAAAACATCTATCTAAGTAAGACATTACAACTTGTTTTGAGACAATGCATCTTGAAAATCTTGATAAGGCAAAAAGTCTTGAAAATATCTTGTTTTGAGTCGTTTCTTTTTGAAACAAGCTTTTTTGACATTTCATAAGACTTTGAGGTTTGTAAAACGTGAAACATCTTGTTTCAAGATAACAAACTAACTTGAATTAAGACAAATCTGCTTCTTTGATCAGCATGCCCACTCAAAACATTCTATTTGTTTTATACAGCACTCACCCAGCACACTCACTCTTTGCACCACTCCCCTCGGGACGGAGGTTGAGGAGCATCAAATGTAGAACCACTAGACTGAGAAACAGCTTCTACCCTGAGGCTGTCAGACTCATGAATAAATAAATAATAAGAATAAACACTGCAAAATGTCACATCATACTGATACTGTACTGATCTGTTTCTTGTTGCTGCGTTCATCTGTGACCATCTGCTCATGTTCGTGCTGCTGTTTATAATGATGTTTTTCTACTACATTAGGGCTTAGTGTATTACTAGCTGATGTGATGTCTCTCTTAGTTAATCCTAGATGTTATTATTGTATTTCTCTTGCATTTGTTGTTGGATGTAACTGGGACCCTGTGTACATAATCTCGTTTTCAACACATGTACTACATGCGGTGCAAATGACAATAAATTCTCTCTGACTCTCTGACTCTGACTCTGTTTAACTTTGAACAGACTCCATTGTCCTATTACAATTTCTTTAAACCAATAGTTCATTAACAATTTCTACATTGTATTTTTTTTCCAAGGCTTATACTACATAAACATACCTACTGTGCAGTTTATATTAAATAGACAAATAATGCAGGTTCGTTTCACACATTTATTTTAACATATGTCCAAATACATGACGGCCTAAAAATTCCAGTGCCGTGAACAAACTATCTTTTTTTGCATAAAATGCAGAAATACTAACACAACACACCTTTGTTTGTTCCAAATACCAAGACTCTTCACTGATTTAAGAATTATATTTTATAATATCTGTGAGGTCATACTTCACTGGAATGTACTTACTATCACTGAAATTCACATAAAAGTATGGTGTGTAATCAATAAGCTTATTGGTATTCACAAAGATATTGGCCTGAGCTAGGGAATTTCTACCTCATAAGCTAAATAATGATTATTCCAACCAACTGTAGAGAGAGGCTGGCACTCAAAACAATACAATGATGCATTTGCAATGTATATGTTTTTCACAAGAGAAAATTCTGGAGTACCCCTGATAACATTAGAAATAACCAAAGATTGTCCACAAGTATGCTTATTTCCACAAAGATTAATCCACTTTACTGTAACTACAGTATATGATTAATTTCCTCAATTCCTAAGAACTCTTTAATCTTTCCTTCTACATATTGAACATTTTTCACCTCAGAAACTGGACCCATGTCACATTCACTGGAAAACATTGGATGCTTCTCATGCACATTTTGACTACATTCATATAGTTGGTTGTGCTTCAAAAGAGATTTACAAATATTTTTAAAGCTACTTTTCAAAGCCCACTGCTTAAAAAAAGCAATGCTTTGACTCAAAGTGCATACACATATGCCTCACTGTGGGACCAAGAGCTTTAATCTGAGAGGGAAGATGCAGCATGTAATGCTGTTTAGGTATAATATTAGCATCTGGAAAAAGTTGTTTTAAATGTTTTAAATTGCTCTATTAAAAGCCTAAGTTTTGACAAAGTTGAGAGAGCAATAATAGGTGAAAACAGAATTTTGATTATTTCAAGCAACTGAAGTAGCATTTGAGTGTAATTGTTTTGTCCAATTTTATCAATGAGAAATGGCAGTATCTTTAAAAAATACTGGACTCAATAAGAGAATTTGAGAAAAGAAATTAATATAAGCACCAAGAGATGGCAGTAGTGCAACAATGATGGATGCAAGCTGCCCTTAAAAACCAAAGAAGAAGAAGAAGAAGTAAACAGGGGATTTCCGGATATGGGTGGGCTGCTGCACCAGTCTGACTTTTACTAAAGCCTTTTGCGACTTGACCAGGTACGTTTTCTCAAGTACTGTACGATAAAATTATTTGTAAAGAGTTTCTGTGTTTGTAATTCGCATTACACATCTTATCGATGTTTAATCGTGTTTTTATACCTCAACATTGCAGCTGACGCAAAATAAAAGAAGCCAGGCGAGCTAACAGCATGGATAAGCTAGATGACGCAGCTGTATCGATGTTTAGAGGTAACACATTTATACAAAGTTGTTTATAATGTAGACTGAGACGTGGAAAAAAGTTGTTGTAATGATCATACCAATATTAAATAAAAAAAAATTACGTCTTTAGTGACGTGTGTGTGAGAGCAAGCGGTGCTATGTTGCTAATGCTAACAGCACATGTTGTTATAAATGCTGCTATAAGGGAGTGCTATGTTGCTAACGCTAACAGCACATGTTGTTAATGCTAAATGCTGCTATAGGGGAGTGCTATGTTACTAACGCTAACAGCACATGTTGTTAAATCTTTTATGATTTGCTGTTGCTGTGAATATTAATACATAATACCAACAATACCACATATTTGTATTAAAACTGAATAACAATACAAATTTAAAATCAATAATACATATACAGTAATTGTTATTGCTGGTTTGTCTCTAAATTCATGTCTCCCATCCATTCGTACAGCTACTTTGAGACAGCAACAAAAATGTGTTTAGTTGTTAACTGCAAATGTTAATCTAAATTTGATTGAACTATCAAATTTCAGATATCAAAGAAGCGTCTAAATTTTCAAAATGTATAAACTAAACTATTTTACTGGTTTAAGTCAATATTAATGTTTAAAAAATGCTTTGTTGTGGCAGTGCAATTAAGAAAAAGCTAGTACTGTGTGCAATGCTGGTTTGTTAGCAATTTTACTTTTAACAGTCTCAGACCTCCATCTAAAGGCCCTTTGCTACCGCTTCTTCTCAAACTATGTAGCTTAACAATTGAAAAACCAAGTTTATGTTTAGTCTTTTCTTCCTAATCTGTATGTGTCACGTTTCATCTTTGTTTTCAAACACATTCTCAGCTGCAAACATCAGTGAGGCAATGATGGGCAACCTTGGGCAAGACTTGCGGGACCTTTTCCCAGGACCAGAGAACTTCTTAAGAAGAAAAGCGATCTGGATTGCTTGTCATGGTGCATCAGAGGAGGTCAGTTTCTCTGACATAGCCTTAAAAACAACCTATTTCAGTTGGCTGTGGCACTTTGAGTTGATGTACTATACAGTATTGCCAAAACTATGCACTGCAATTTTTTTTGTATATCAGTAACAAGTCAGTACAGTGCTTTTACATGAACAAAACAGAAGAAGAAAAAAACATCTAAAATTTGGTGAGACAAACCTGACTGACCTGCACACAGTCCCGACTTCAACTTTCAAAATAGTGGACCCTATATATTAACAACAAGATTGTCAATATAAAGTTAATGTACACAGACTAATACTTCTGACAATTTAGTGTAGCAGTATCAGAACACAATGTTTAGAGTTGTTTTGTTTTGCATTGTTTTTGTTTGTTTGTTTGTTTCTGTACAGGATTCTGGTAAAGAAGATTCAACTTTAGTGAGCTGTTCCTCCAATAACGGGTCAATATTGCAACAGACATCCACTCCAATGAAGTCCAGTCTCCAATGAAGTCCAGCCAGAATGTGCTGTTTTTTGGTGTATCGAAAAAATTGCTGCAACTACCAATAAGAGTGGACGAAGGTAAGCAAATATATTTTGGTATTATCTGTGATCAGGGTTTAATTCTGTCCATGAGTTTTGGACTTTTAGCTATTTTTTCATCCATCCATCCATCCATTTTCGTCTGCTTATCCGGGGTCGGGTCGCGGGGGTAGCAGCCTAAGTAGGGAGGCCCAGACTTCCCTCTCCCCAGCCACTTGGAGCAGCTCCTCTGGGGGAATCCCAAGGCGTTCCCAGGCCAGCTGAGAAACATAGTCCCTCCAGCGTGTCCTGGGTCTTCCTCTGGGTCTCCTCCCGGTGGGACATGCCCGGAACACCTCACCAGGGAGGCGTCCAGGA
>JBBPBX010064468.1:9731-20241 GCA_038048925.1 Garcialebias charrua | reverse complement strand
TATATATATACAGGGAACCCCCGACCTACGAACGAGTTTGGGACCTAAGAACCGTTCGCAGCTCGATCCGTGGTCGTTCAGGTGGGGGGTGAAAATAGCGTCTCGTTCGTAGGTCGCTATTCTGTTCGTAGGTCGCGGAAATACCGCTAACGGACCGCCGCGCCCACATTTAACAGCATGACACTGACATACTGGGCTATATACATGCACAGAACTTTATTTACAAGCACTTATCTAAACAATTACACCACACATGCATCCATAAACACCTGTACATCAGTAACTTCACATCAGAACTGCAGCAAATCAGCAGGAAATCTCATCAGCAAAATGATGTCAACAATCACACATGAGCACTTCTGAAAGTGCAGCTTATCACATCTTTCCTGCAGCAAACCAGGGATTCCCATCAGCAAAATGATGTCAACAATCACACATGAGCACTTCTGAAAGTGCAGCTTTTCACATCAAACCTGCAGCAAACCAGGGATTCCCATCAGCAAAATGATGTCAACAATCACACATGAGCACTTCTGAAAGTGCAGCTTTTCACATCAAACCTGCAGCAAACCAGGGATTCCCATCAGCAAAATGATGTCAACAATCACACATGAACACTTGTCAAAGTGCAGCTTTTCACAGCAAAACAGCAGCAAACCAGAGAGTCACATCAGCAAAATGATGTCAACAATCACACATGAACACTTGTCAAAGTGCAGCTTTTCACAGCAAAACAGCAGCAAACCAGAGAGTCACATCAGCAAAATGATGTCAACAATCACACATGAACACTTGTCAAAGTGCAGCTTTTCACAGCAAAACAGCAGCAAATCAGAGAGTCACATCAGCAAAATGATGTCAGCAATCACACATGAACACTTGTCAAAGTGCAGCTTTTCACAGCAAAACAGCAGCAAATCAGAGAGTCACATCAGCAAAATGATGTCAGCAATCACACATGAACACTTGTCAAAGTGCAGCTTTTCACAGCAAAACAGCAGCAAATCAGAGAGTCACATCAGCAAAATGATGTCAGCAATCACACATGAGCACGTTGCGTTGATGAGTGTCCATGTGCATGAGAAAGAAGTCCATGAACTCAGAAAAAGCGAGAAGCAGCAGAAAAATGAATCAAAATTGTCTTACTTTGACCGAAGTGTAGGTAGACAGATGTTGTTCTCATGATCAAACCTGCATCTGATGGAACTGCTGAGCCATTGCTCAACAATGAATGTTGGGAGCATTTTAGGCCAGCTGTAAGTTCAGGCATGTGTCAGTTCAGGTGTGTTGTCCTGATGTGCAATTGTCCTGATGTGAGCAGGTCTGTGCATCACATGAAGTTTTTCTGTTTTGACAGCAGTCATTTAAGAGTAGAAGGACACAAAGGTGATGGATGGAGGCAACATGCAGGACACCAGAGGCAGGAGGAACAGACGTCCAGGAACACAGTGTTGCAGGACATCCATTCATGTAGAACGTGCAACATGTGATCTGTGTAAGAATGAACACAAACATGAAAATGTGCAGTTACAGCTGGAAAATCACTTGTTAAGAAAACATGAAAAACACACAGACAACAACAACTTCTCCTTACGTGTGTGGTGCATGTGTGGAGGACAGGCTGGAGGACAGGCAGGAGGCTGGAGGACAGGCAGGAGGCTGGAGGACAGGCAGCAGGTGTACGTAGCACCCTAGGCTCATCCATGAGGTGGATCAGCACGCAGACGAGCTGTTGAAACACAAACACACACAGAAGTCAACACCTGCACATAACAACAACACAGACAACAACAACTTCTCCTTACGTGTGTGGTGCATGTGTGGAGGACAGGCTGGAGGACAGGCAGGAGGCAAGGCTGGAGGACAGGCAGGAGGCTGGAGGACAGGCAGCAGGTGTACGTAGCACCCTAGGCTCATCCATGAGGTGGATCAGCACGCAGACGAGCTGTTGAAACACAAACACACACAGAAGTCAACACCTGCACATAACAACAACACAGACAACAACAACTTCTCCTTACGTGTGTGGTGCATGTGTGGAGGACAGGCTGGAGGACAGGCAGGAGGCAGGAGGCAGAGCAGGCTGGAGGACAGGCAGGAGGCTGGAGGACAGGCAGCAGGTGTACGTAGCACCCTAGGCTCATCCATGAGGTGGATCAGCACGCAGACGAGCTGTTGAAACACAAACACACACAGAAGTCAACACCTGCACATAACAACAACACAGACAACAACAACTTCTCCTTACGTGTGTGGTGCATGTGTGGAGGACAGGCTGGAGGACAGGCAGGAGGCAGGAGGCAGAGCAGGCTGGAGGACAGGCAGGAGGCTGGAGGACAGGCAGCAGGTGTACGTAGCACCCTAGGCTCATCCATGAGGTGGATCAGCACGCAGACGAGCTGTTGAAACACAAACACACACAGAAGTCAACACCTGCACATAACAACAACACAGACAACAACAACTTCTCCTTACGTGTGTGGTGCATGTGTGGAGGACAGGCTGGAGGACAGGCAGGAGGCAGGAGGCAGAGCAGGCTGGAGGACAGGCAGGAGGCTGGAGGACAGGCAGCAGGTGTACGTAGCACCCTAGGCTCATCCATGAGGTGGATCAGCACGCAGACGAGCTGTTGAAACACAAACACACACAGAAGTCAACACCTGCACATAACAACAACACAGACAACAACAACTTCTCCTTACGTGTGTGGTGCATGTGTGGAGGACAGGCTGGAGGACAGGCAGGAGACAGGAGGCAGAGCAGGCTGGAGGACGGTACGTGGTACCTGACGCTGTTCCATGAGGCGAAACAGCAAGTGGATCTGTTGAAACACAAACACACACAGACGTGAACACCTGCTGATAACAACAACACAGACAACAACAACTTCTCCTTACGTGTGTGGTGCATGTGTGGAGCATGAGGACAGGGAGGAGGCTGGAGGACAGGCAGGAGGCTGGAGGCAGAGCAGGCTGGAGGACGGTACGTGGTACCTGACGCTGTTCCATGAGGCGAAACAGCAAGTGGATCTGTTGAAACACAAACACACACAGACGTGAACACCTGCTGATAACAACAACACAGACAACAACAACTTCTCCTTACGTGTGTGGTGCATGTGTGGAGGACAGGCTGGAGGACAGGCAGGAGGCAGGAGGCAGAGCAGGCTGGAGGACGGTACGTGGTACCTGACGCTGTTCCATGAGGCGAAACAGCAAGTGGATCTGTTGAAACACAAACACACACAGACGTGAACACCTGCTGATAACAACAACACAGACAACAACAACTTCTCCTTACGTGTGTGGTGCATGTGTGGAGCATGAGGACAGGGAGGAGGCTGGAGGACAGGCAGGAGGCTGGAGGCAGAGCAGGCTGGAGGACGGTACGTGGTACCTGACGCTGTTCCATGAGGCGAAACAGCAAGTGGATCTGTTGAAACACAAACACACACAGACGTGAACACCTGCTGATAACAACAACACAGACAACAACAACTTCTCCTTACGTGTGTGGTGTGGTGCGTAGCAGGTGTGTGGATGGACCAGGGGGACGTGCCGCTTTGGAGGCTGTCGAGAGAGAGGTGATGATTACAGTAGGTGTAGATGTAAGTTAAAAAAAAGAGAAAATAAATTAACATGTCTTTGCTGTACCTTTCTGACGTTGCTGTGCTGGGATGTGAGGGTGGGCAGGTCAGTGATGGGATGGTGGAGTTGGTGAAGAGGAGGGGGAGGAGGAGGAAGGCTGTGAACATAAGCAGAGACAGATGACATTAATTTGTGTAACATGACAACTCCAAAAAAAAAAAAACATTTCATTTCAGTACGTGCTGTACCTGGAGGGAGGGAGCGGGGGGGGGCGGCGTGTTTCACTGGGGAGATGGTGGGCTGTCCATGTCTTCCTCCTGGCTTGCTGCAGTAGGACTGGATGGCCTCTCGTCCGCTGGGATGTCCAAGGCCTCCTCCTGGCTTGCTGCAGGAGGACTGGATGGCCTTTCAGCTGGTGCACCAGCAGATCCTGGAGGCGGTGCTGTGACCTTTGTAAAATATTGCAGCATGCTGCTCTGCACCTTTTCAAGCTTTTTATCATCCAGGATCTGCTGATAACACGCAACTTCATTGAGGACACCCCGACGGACCTTGGCGAACCTCTCACAGTCGGAGTCCTGCTTCTCCACCCTCGCCAGGAAGTTGTGGAGATCCTGAAAGGCCAGCACCATCTCCTGCCTGGTGAAGGTCGGAGGAATGACCTCCACCTCCTCCTCCTCCTCCACTTCCTCATCCGGGACGTGCCTGTCGAGCTGAATCAGGTCGTCTGGGGACAGGTCCTCTCCTGATGCACCCAGCAGGTGTTCGATATCGTCCTGGTCCATTTCGAGCTCCAGTGACCTGCCCATCCTCACAACATCCTCGATTACACGGTCCACCTCCTGGGAATCGTGTACCCCCTGAACAAGCTCTGGACAGAGCTTCTTCCAGACTCCGCTCAAGTTCTGTCCAGTAACACGATGCCAGGAGTGGCCAATGTTGTGCACAGCATCGAGGATGTTGTACTTACGCCAGAAGTCTTTCAGCGTGAGTGTCTGAGAGTTCTCCGTTGCCTCCAAAGCGGCACGGATGACTCGCTGCAGGTAGTACGCCTTAAACGTACTAATAACCCCCTGGTCCATTGGCTGGATCAAAGAGGTGGTGTTGGGAGGCAGGTACACCACCTTCACATGCCTGTTCAACTCGGTGAGAGCAGGGGGGTGTCCTGGAGCGTTGTCCAAGACCAGCAGGACTTTAAAGGCAATCTTCTGGTCATTGCAAAAACGCTTCACTTCTGGAACAAAGTTGTTGGTGAACCAATTTTTAAAAACTTCCAGCGTCACCCAAGCCTTTTTATTAGACGCCCAATAAACAGGAAGTGTAGATTTATCAACATTTTTGAAGGGCCTGGGTTTATTAAATTGGTACACCAACAACGGCTTGAGTTTGCAATCACCCGAAGCATTGCCCCCCACCAGCAAGGTCAAACGCTCCTTGCCGACCTTGTGGCCGGGTGCGGTTCGTTCTTCCCTACTGATGTAGGTCCTGTCTGGCAAACGCTTCCAGAACAGCCCTGTCTCATCCACATTGAAGACTTGCTGCGCAGTGTACCCGCCATCCCTGATGATCTCAGCCAGTTCTGCTGGGAATGCCTCAGCTGCCTCGTGGTCAGCGCTTGCTGCCTCTCCTGTTTAAATGCACACAAAATGACATGGTTAAGCTGTTGTAACACACTGTAATAAAATGAAAAAAAAAAATATTCGTTAGTCGAGGACTACCTGTACTGTATGCATTACAGTATTAAAAAAGAAAAATGAGAAATTAAAGTGCTCACCCTGCACTCTGATGTTGTGGAAGTTGTTTCTCTTCCTAAACCGATCAAACCATCCTTTGGAGGCATTAAACTCCCCTGATGTGCTGCTCGAAGTCCCTCCTCCAGCGCTTTGGGAGGACGTCCCTTCACCCGGATCGCTCTGAGAGGACGTCCCTTCACCCGGATCGCTCTGAGAGGACGTCCCTTCACCCAGATCGCTCTGGGAGGACGACCCTTGACCCGGATCACTCTGTGCAGCCCCCTGCCCCCCCGCACCCCCCTGCTCCCCTGCACCTACCCCAGTCACCCCTAGTTCCTGCAGCCTGTCATAAATCATCTTTGCCTTTTCACAAATGACAGACATCCCAACTGGTATTCTGCGCTGTGTGTTGTCCTCCAGCCAGAGGACAAGCAACCTTTCCATCTCGACTATTCTCCCCGTCCTTTGCTTGGTAATGATGGTGGACTTCATGGGGGCTGAAGCACGCACCTGCTGCAAAATGCGTTCTTTGTCCGCCATTATTGTCCCCACAGTTGACCTCGGCAACCCTAGCGCCTCTCCAATTTTAGAGGGAGTCATGCCCTGATCTGCCATTTTTATTATTTTTGCCTTCGTCTCCAGCGTTATGGTACGACGAGGTTTTTTCCCCTGTGCCGCGTCCGCGGACTTTGCAGGTCTCTTCGGAGCCATTCTTGTTCAAGCTAAGGTGCTAATTCCTAAGGAGCAAAAATTAAAATTAATGCTAACGTTCAAAAATGAATGCTGACGTTTGCTTTCGTCTAAAAATATTTTTTCATTTAGTACTGGACCGTACCTGCCCGTTCGATGACCCGTGGACAACTCCTGTCGTTCTCGTCACAATTAGCTAACGTGCTAACTCCTAAGGAGCAAAAATTAAAATTAATGCTAACGTTCAAAAATGAATGCTGACGTTTGCTTTCGTCTAAAAATATTTTTTCATTTAGTACTGGGCCGTACCTGTCAGGGTCTGTCCCTGTCTGTTTCTTTATGTTTATTTGTGTTTTCCTCCTGTCTTCATTTTGTCATTCTGAGCTTTGATTCCTGTTTATCTCATTCAGTCTCTGTCATTTTCCCACTCACTTTTCAGTCTGTCTCTCTGTGCTCAAGCCTGTAGCCTTAATCATTCACACCTGTCTCATCAGCCACCTGCCAAGCTGAACTCATTACTCACTCTCTTTCTGCCTTATAAAAAGCCTTCATCTCCTCCACTTTGTGTCCGGTCATTGTTCTGTTCACACAGACAACTCAGGCCTCACCTCTCCACTCTGATGTCCTTCTCTGTTTCTGCTCCAGTTTACCAGAGTGAGTTTTTGGCTGCCCTGACAGCATTTTTGTTTAAAATAAATAATTATTATTTTAAACTCCTGCCTCGTTCACTTTCCTGCACGTGGGTCTAACACCAGAGGAACCTGACAGAATGACCGGACCAGACCCAGCAGGTTTTGTGAACAGTACCGAGCGCTGCTCAGAATGGGACCAACTCCACCGGGTAACCCGTAAATATATTGACACTGTGGCCACTTCCTATGATCTACAGGAGAGGTTGGTGGCCAGTGATGACTTTATACAGGTGTTTACCCGGTTGGAGATAGTAGGTGATGACCCATGGCTGTTTGGACTGTTTGCTGAAGCCTGGACCGAGAGAGAAAGGTCACACTCTCGTCTCCTGCAAACTATTGCCCTGCCCTTGGTGCCAACCACTGTGGTCTCACCGCCTGCAGTCTCGACGGTGGTCTCCTCGCCTGCAGCCTCGACGGTGGTCTCCTCGCCTGCAGCCTCGACGGTGGTCTCCTCGCCTGCAGCCTCGACGGTGGTCTCCTCGCCTGCAGCCTCGACGGTGGTCTCCTCGCCTGCAGCCTCGACGGTGGTCTCCTCGCCTGCAGTCTCGACGGTGGTCTCCTCGCCTGCAGTCTCGACGGTGGTCTCCTCGCCTGCAGTCTCGACGGTGGTCTCCTCGCCTGCAGTCTCGACGGTGGTCTCCTCGCCTGCAGTCTCGACGGTGGTCTCCTCGCCTGCAGTCTCGACGGTGGTCTCCTCGCCTGCAGTCTCGACGGTGGTCTCCTCGCCTGCAGTCTCGACGGCGCCCGACGACGTCTCAGAGGGTCCAGACGACGAGGGTCAGGATGACGTCTCAGAGGAGCCCGACGACGAGGGTCCAGACGACGACGTCTCAGAGGGGCCCGACGACGAGGGTCCAGACGACGACGTCTCAGAGGGGCCCGACGACGAGGGTCCAGACGACGACGTCTCAGAGGGGCCCGACGACGAGGGTCCAGACGACGACGTCTCAGAGGGGCCCGACGACGAGGGTCCAGACGACGACGTCTCAGAGGGGCCCGACGACGAGGGTCCAGACGACGACGTCTCAGAGGGGCCCGACGACGAGGGTCCAGACGACGACGTCTCAGAGGGGCCCGACGACGAGGGTCCAGACGACGACGTCTCAGAGGGGCCCGACGACGAGGGTCCAGACGACGACGTCTCAGAGGGGCCCGACGACGAGGGTCCAGACGACGACGTCTCAGAGGGGCCCGACGACGAGGGTCCAGACGACGACGTCTCAGAGGGGCCCGACGACGAGGGTCCAGACGACGACGTCTCAGAGGGGCCCGACGACGAGGGTCCAGACGACGACGTCTCAGAGGGGCCCGACGACGAGGGTCCAGACGACGACGTCTCAGAGGGGCCCGACGCCCGACGACGACGTCTCAGAGGGGCCCGACCCGGATGACGTCTCAGAGGAGCCCGACGACGAGGGTCCCGACGACGTCTCCTCGCCCGACAACGTCTCAGAGGGCTCTGACGACGTCTCCTCGCCCGACAACGTCTCAGAGGACGGTGTTCCGGCCGACGACGGTGTTCCGGCCGACGACGGTGTTCCGGCCGACGACGGTGTTCCGGCCGACGACGGTGTTCCGGCCGACGACGGTGTTCCGGCCGACGACGGTGTTCCGGCCGACGACTGTGGTGATGGGCGGCTTCCTGGGCGCCCCCCGGATCTGGCTGTTGGTGATGGGCGACCTCCTGGGCGCCCCCCGGATCTGGCTGTTGGTGATGGGCGACCTCCTGGGCGCCCCCCGGATCTGGCTGATGGTGATGGGCGACCTCCTGGGCGCCCCCCGGATCTGGCTGATGTTGGCCCGCCGTCCTGCCTGTTGCCTCCCTCCGCCCGCCCTTGTTCTTGTGGGGTCCGTCTTAGGGGTGTCAGGTGCCACCCTTGAGGGGGGGGTTATGTCAGGCTCTGTCCCTGTCTGTTTCTTTATGTTTATTTGTGTTTTCCTCCTGTCTTCATTTTGTCATTCTGAGCTTTGATTCCTGTTTATCTCATTCAGTCTCTGTCATTTTCCCACTCACTTTTCAGTCTGTCTCTCTGTGCTCAAGCCTGTAGCCTTAATCATTCACACCTGTCTCATCAGCCACCTGCCAAGCTGAACTCATTACTCACTCTCTTTCTGCCTTATAAAAAGCCTTCATCTCCTCCACTTTGTGTCCGGTCATTGTTCTGTTCACACAGACAACTCAGGCCTCACCTCTCCACTCTGATGTCCTTCTCTGTTTCTGCTCCAGTTTACCAGAGTGAGTTTTTGGCTGCCCTGACAGCATTTTTGTTTAAAATAAATAATTATTATTTTAAACTCCTGCCTCGTTCACTTTCCTGCACGTGGGTCTAACACCAGAGGAACCTGACAGTACCTGCCCGTTCGATGACCCGTGGACAACTCGTGTCGTCGTGTCGTCGACAATTAGCTAACGTGCTAACTCCTAAGGAGCACAAATTAAAATTAATTCTAACGTGTGCTAACGTTGGCTTTAGTCTAAAACTGATATAAATTTACTGTAAATGTACTGTACCTGCTCGTAGGTTCTTCGTACTTTTTTTTTTCTCGTGTTCTTCGTTCGTGTTCTTCGTTCGTGTTCGCTGTTCGTAACTGTCTTCTACCATCAATCACCGTGGAAAACCACGAGGCACAAAATGGCCGCAGCCCTTTAAATAGTTACCGCTTTACCTGTACGGATCCCTCCGCCGCCAGCTGCACTGCGGCTGTGTGTACATCCGCCAGAAGCCCAGCCCCCCCCTCTCGCTGGCGGTACTTTTCCACTGCCATGCGCAGTGTCACGCCCATGCCCAACCAGCAACAGCCAAAGGCAATCCCCTCCCCCACCTCGCCGATTGCCGTTTTGTGACGCAGTTTCGCCGTAGCTCGATTATATACCTGTAATGGGGCTCGTTCGTAGGTCGTGTGCCGTAGGTCGATTATATATTTTTAACTTGGTTCGTTCGTAGGTCACATATTTTCTGCCGTACGTCGATGACATTATTCTACTTTAACTCGTTCGTAGGTCCCGTGGTTCGCAGGTCGGTGGGGTCGTAGGTCGGGGGTTTCCTACAGAGCTTTTATTAATTAACAGGTTCCTGACTTTGTATAAAACAGCAATAGATCTTGCTACCTTTGTTTTTACTGAATGTATGTGTTGTTTCCAAGTCAATTTGTCATCAATGATGACACCTAGAAATTTCACTTCACTAACACGACAGATCTCGACACCGTCAATCATAAATGGAAAATCAACAGTTAGTTTTTTATTACCAAATATCATATATTTTGTTTTATCTACATTAAATGACAATTTATTTAGATTAAACCAATTTTGTATTTTTGCTAATTCTATCTTCATAAACTCAAAAATCTGTATAATATCATGACCAGAACAAAAAAAAGTTGTATCATCAGCAAAAAGAATACATTTGAGAAGTACTGATACCTTGACTAAATCATTAACATACAGAATAAATAACTTAGGTCCAATGATGGAGCCCTGAGGGACTCCACATGTAACATTACATGTGGAGTCCCTCAGGGCTCACATTATCCCACCCTATGTCATCAGTAGGTCTAATCCAATAATGCAGGGGTCTTGAATGTCTGCCAACCAGAATGAGTGTCGATGATGTTGACCATCCACCTGCACGTCAAGGGTTTTCCGGCCCTTCATCCTGGAGCATTCACCTGTGGCCGTAGTGATATATCTCTTGGTTGGGGCCCATCCTCGGGGCCTTGGCATTCTTGTGCCCGGCAGTGTGCCTGGTCGGACCAGGGAGGCGGTAGAGCCGGTATCTAACAAGGCACAGAGGGGAACACCATTAAG
>JBBPBX010064467.1:3434-20241 GCA_038048925.1 Garcialebias charrua | reverse complement strand
GGAGGCCAGGTTTCCTATGATCGGAGGCCAGGTTTCCTATGATGGAGGCCAGGTTTCCTATGATGGAGGCCAGGTTTCCTATGATGGAGGCCAGGTTTCCTATGATGGAGGCCAGGTTTCCTATGATGGAGGCCAGGTTTCCTATGATATGATGGAGGCCAGGTTTCCTATGATGGAGGCCAGGTTTCCTATGATGGAGGCCAGGTTTCCTATGATGGAGGCCAGGTTTCCTATGATGGAGGCCAGGTTTCCTATGATGGAGGCCAGGTTTCCTATGATGGAGGCCAGGTTTCCTATGATGGAGGCCAGGTTTCCTATGATGGAGGCCAGGTTTCCTATGATGGAGGCCAGGTTTCCTATGATGGAGGCCAGGTTTCCTATGATGGAGGCCAGGTTTCCTATGATGGAGGCCAGGTTTCCTATGATGGAGGCCAGGTTTCCTATGATGGAGGCCAGGTTTCCTATGATGGAGGCCAGGTTTCCTATGATGGAGGCCAGGTTTCCTATGATGGAGGCCAGGTTTCCTATGATGGAGGCCAGGTTTCCTATGATGGAGGCCAGGTTTCCTATGATGGAGGCCAGGTTTCCTATGATGGAGGCCAGGTTTCCTATGATGGAGGCCAGGTTTCCTATGATGGAGGCCAGGTTTCCTATGATGGAGGCCAGGTTTCCTATGATGGAGGCCAGGTTTCCTATGATGGAGGCCAGGTTTCCTATGATGGAGGCCAGGTTTCCTATGATGGAGGCCAGGTTTCCTATGATGGAGGCCAGGTTTCCTATGATGGAGGCCAGGTTTCCTATGATGGAGGCCAGGTTTCCTATGATGGAGGCCAGGTTTCCTATGATGGAGGCCAGGTTTCCTATGATGGAGGCCAGGTTTCCTATGATGGAGGCCAGGTTTCCTATGATGGAGGCCAGGTTTCCTATGATGGAGGCCAGGTTTCCTATGATGGAGGCCAGGTTTCCTATGATGGAGGCCAGGTTTCCTATGATGGAGGCCAGGTTTCCTATGATGGAGGCTAGGTTTCCTATGATGGAGGTCAGGTTTCCTATGATGGAGGTCAGGTTTCCTATGATGGAGGCCAGGTTTCCTATGACTGAGGTCAGGTTTCCTATGACGGAGGCTAGGTTTTGTATGATGGAGGTCAGGTTTCCTATGGCGGAGGCCAGGTTTCCTATGACAGAGGCTAGGTTTCCTATGACGGAGGTCAGGTTTCCTATGACGGAGGCCAGGTTTCCTATGACAGAGGCTAGGTTTCCTATGACGCAGGTCAGGTTTCCTATGACAGAGGCAAGGTTTCCTATGACGGAGGTCAGGTTTCCTATGATGGAGGCCAGGTTTCCTATGATGGAGGTCAGATTTCATATGATGGAGGCCATGTTTCTAATGACGGAGGCCAGGCTTCCTATGACAGAGGCAAGGTTTCCTATGACGGAGGTCAGGTTTCCTATGATGGAGGTCAGATTTCATATGATGGAGGCCATGTTTCCAATGACGGAGGCCAGGTTTCCTATGACAGAGGCTAGGTTTCCTATGACAGAGATCAGATTTCCTATGACAGAGGCTAGGTTTCCTATGAAGGAGGCCAGGTTTCCTATGATGGAGGCCAGGTTTCCTATGATGGAGGCCAGGTTTCCTATGATGGAGGCCAGGTTTCCTATGATGGAGGCCAGGTTTCCTATGACAGAGGCTAGGTTTCCTATGACAGAGATCAGATTTCCTATGATAGAGGCTAGGTTTCCTATGAAGGAGGCCAGGTTTCCTATGATGAAGGTCAGATTTCATATGATGGAGGCCATGTTTCCAATGACGGAGGCCAGGTTTCCTATGACAGAGGCTAGGTTTCCTATGACAGAGATCAGATTTCCTATGACAGAGGCTAGGTTTCCTATGAAGGAGGCCAGGTTTCCTATGATGGAGGCCAGGTTTCCTATGATGGAGGCCAGGTTTCCTATGATGGAGGCCAGGTTTCCTATGATGGAGGCCAGGTTTCCTATGACAGAGGCTAGGTTTCCTATGACAGAGATCAGATTTCCTATGATAGAGGCTAGGTTTCCTATGATGAGGCCAGATTTCCTATGATGGCGAGCTACCACTAGGCTTCAGGCCCAAAGAACCCAGAGCCAGAATTGGATTTGTTTTGTGCAGTATTAGATGCTGTGGCCTGCTCCCTCCACACACCCAAGAACCGTTACATGCACTAACTAACTAACGACTTATTTAGTCTTTCCTGATTTATCGAACTGTGCGGGATTAATACCAGCATTTGGATTTAGTCTGGATAATTTGGGAGATCTGTTCAACTATTGAAACATTTTGTGTTTATTGAAAATGAATGGATTGATGACAGAGTTTTTTTTTTTTGTATATTTTGTAAATACAGTAACATCAAATTTAATACAAATCACCTCATGCACCATTTATCTGGTTCCTGTGTGTTCTTAAATGCAACCATAACCCTTCATGAGACAAACCTTAGAATCTTCTGATAACTGGCCTACTACTAATGTTGAGTGATCACCACTTTACCTGATTATTAGCATCTACGGTACATCATATATGCTACTCCTCTTGAACATAAGACTTACATGTGTTTCCTTGTAGTCCTGCTGGTGCTGACTGTCCTTGTTCCGGATTCTCTTTCCTGCTATTCTTCCTCGTACAGTATTGCTCTACAACCACCTGTGGTCTCCGAGGACCCATTCATGCCTCCTAGTTAAACTTACCTCCGTCAACTTCTCTACAAGAACTCATAATCTAAATACCTCCTCGAGTACTCCAACCATTACCCCGAAAAGTAAGAACTCCTCTTCGTTTATCATTCTCCACATTCTACCTCCCTATCCAGTGAAAATACTAATCAATCATCCTTTGCTCCACACAATAGTGTGGATACAATTTTTTGTGTTGGGAAGACTTGCCTCCATTTCCTGCCTGTGTTTTCCCTTATTCAGACTCAGAACCCTGTGTGAAAACATGCATAAAATGACATCCATGACCTATTATTATGATTCATCACGCATGATAGAGCATCCACTGAATTCCTGATACACACCTGAAGACCTTGCCAATGTTCTGGAAAGAGTTTTAGTTGATTTAAGCAGGTTTGTCTTCCATTATGGAGGGAACCTTAAAAGAAGTATGTTTTGTCTCTTCAATACTTACTTTGTATTTTTATTCCAATTAATTTAATCCACAATAAAAATAAAGGTTTCCAGTCACCTAATCTAATAGTTTTGTGTCACACACCATTAGCAGACATTCAGTGTCTAGTTTTTTGTGATAGAGATCGTCAAGATGTCTGGTACCCGGATTATCCTCCCAGAAGAGCCCCTACTTTAATTATGTTGATTCAGCTTTACTTGTTTTGCTGCCTCTCCATTCGTGGACCCTTTGCTCACAACAAGCAGAAAGAAAAACATCTGAAATGTGAACAGCAGATGAATTAAACACATCAAAACGGATCACACCCTGCAAAACGTCAGGCGAGGATGAGCCTGCCTAATAACCTGTAAAATTTTGTTCCATTCTGCTTATTATTCATAATGGAGCGTGCACAGAAATGTGCACTGATGTTTGTGCTGGTGTGTTTATCACAGGCAAAGTGCTGATTTTACACATGGATCATCAAAATGCTTTATTTTCTAGCTAACGCTATTATTTTAACTTAAGCCGGTTTGAGCATGAAAGAGACATCGTTGCAAACATAATAATCTTTTAGAAAATATTGGAATTGCTTTGCTAATTACTCTGCAACTCTGGGAAAATACCAGCCTCTTTAGTTACTGTAATAACTCCAAATATAATTACTGTAATAAAGTAAAATAAAAAAAAGAAAGGAAATGGCTAAGTTGATATTGGTTCTTGGTGAAATGCAATGGTTGTATCTCCTGTTTGAAACATTCTCATACATTTATTTCATCTGTAGTCACACAGTTTAAACCAAACATCTGTTTATTATCACCTGCTACCTCAAGCAAGAGGATGGTAATGTTTTTGTTTGTGTCTGTTAGCAAAATATCCCATGAACCGCTGAACAGATTTTAATGATATGGTAAAATGGTAAATGGAGCTTACTTACTGTATATAGCGCCTTCCAGCCCCCTATGAGGGGCCCCAAAGCGCTTTACAACACCAGCCATCCACCCATTCTTACACACATTCATACACCGGTGGCGGTAGTCTGCCATGCAAGGCGCCAGACAGTCCCACCGGGAGCAACTCAGGGTTAAGTGTCTTGCCCAGGGATACATTGACACATGGTGTGGGAACTCGGGATTCAAACCTCCAACCTTCGGATCGGGGGATGACTGCCATTACCACTACACCACGGCCGCCCATATACTCAAAGTAATCACTGGATGCATATTTAGAATGTATTTATACTCTGAGTACAGTGTTTCCCCTAGATCAGCTCGGTTAGCGGGGCACTCATGGTATTTTTATTTTATTTTTTGTCGATGGAGGAGTCACGTCTGTGTGCCTGCCTGCTAGCTTAGCGCTACGTTGCTCCTGGTATTTATTGACGGGGAAAGAGGGTAGGGTGCACATAGGATTGAGTCACGTGTGTTGCCTGCCTGCTAGTTTAGCGCTACATTTCTTCCAGTAATTGTCAGGGTGGGGGCGGGTAGCAGAGCAGAGCGGTACATCAGTAGCATTTTTGCTATCACGTTTGTATTGTGCCCTGCGCTACATGATATCGACAGTTGTTGACAGCGGGGTGGTTGTTCAGTAGACAGGGCGCTCGGTTCCGTTGATGGGATGGGGCGTTCCACTTGTATAATGGTAGGAGAAACACACCAATGAAATTCAAGATGGCCGTCCACAGCTATTCAACCTAACCCAACATAAAAGTACAAGCAAGAGTCATTGGCCACTTTCAAAGTGAAGGCGACAGGTAATCTATGGAGAGGAAACGGAAAATAAATAGTGTAGGTAAGTTTCTGATGAAGGTACATTTAGACGGGAAGTTAGCTAGTCTTTCCTGTTGGGCCCAGAGGGAAATTTCCGGGTTACAGGTTGGTGTTTCTTGACTGAGCGGGTGAGGACGGTGGACGTGCAGGTTGAGCTGGATTTAACGGTTAAGACGTCTGATGAGGGTGTGGTGACCAAGGCGTGAAGAAGCCAAGGTAACTCCAAAGAGATACTCAGCCAGTATGGTGAAGAGCAATCAGCAGGAAGTGCTGACAGCCTGTGGCTCTGCCCCGAGAACACATATTCATCCTTCACCTTGAGAGTGGTTAGAGGAACAAACAGAAAACACAGCCAGAACAAACAGGACCCCTGACAACGACACACCAAGAGCTAACATTTCACACGAGATCAAGCAAAATATCGCAATAAAGCATGAAATGTGTGCGTTACGTAAACAAATGTTAGTCTTAAACCCTTGCATGAATGAAAAGCAGAGTGATATCCAGCCCTCCAAGGAAGGCTGGTCTATACTTTAACTCATTTAGTGATACTTTAATTTCATTAATTTGATGACTTTTTTTTTTTGTCTTGTTTTGTTACAAGTTTTCTTGTGGGCAACAATTAACCGTAATTTCTGGACTATAAAGCGCACCTAAATGTAAGCTGCGGCCACTAAATTTAAAAAGAACATTAACATTTCACATACAGTAAATAGGCCACACTTGTCTATAAGCCGAAGGTTTTCACGTTGTACCATGAGACATTTACACAGAAATATTTTTTAAAACTTTTAATTAAATGCGTACCGGTAACACTCGCAAATACAGTAAATGTTTTTTTTTTTCCTGAACAGTGCCTGTAACGGCTGATTAAAAAAATAAAAAAAGTACTGTAGTCTACTAGGAAGTCATTGATTGCTACCCCCAAGAGAGATGTGTATCGGGCAGCTATGTGAGCGCCTGGGTGTGATAAAGCTAAATGTTTTGGTGGCATGAAGCTTGTTAGCCCGTCACCCAAAAAATCCATAAATTAGCTGCAGCATTGTAAAAGCCGCCGTGTTCAAAGTGTGTGAAAAAAGTAGTGGTTTATAGTCCAGAAATTACGGTATTTGATCTGTCTTAAAGACCTATTTATTTCTTTTTTGTGACTACAGTATTTAATCTTTTGGAGGTAAAAATATAATCAAACAAAAAGACTTGTTTAGGACAGTCACAAGCTTTACAGTTATAATAGTTATTAGATATTCGATTCTATATTTTCCCCATTTTTATTGTTCCTTTGGCTTTTTGGATCCTACATAAGTACACTGGTTTTATCGTTTTAAAGACAGAATCCATTGTTAAAGGATTATAGAGACAGGCTGATATACTTTGCTTATAAACTGTAAGACATAAATGGGTTGATGATAAAGTTTCTGTGGGAGTTTAACCCTCCTGCTGCCCTTGGTGGCCTCAGATATAAAACCCAAAGACCTGAGGACAGCAGACATTCTTATCTGGCAGCGTCCAACCAGCTCTTGGAGTTCAGTTGAGTTTTATGCTTTCTTATCATGACTAATCCAACTCCCGAGCTCCTTGCTCTGCAGGGTGTCACGCTAAGAGACACCACACCTTCACACATACAGACACAATATACGATCCTAACAAATAATAAAATATTACAGTATACATACAGTATAAGTCCATTAACCCAGTATTATCGGGACAGAATGGTGTTTTATCAATGCTAATTCACAAAGAGTCCTCCATCCCAATTAATCCATCAGCTCTGCAGGCTGCGCTGAAGCGACATGTGGCTCAGCAATTAGCCGATTCATGAATACCGAGGCTTCACCAGAGCTCAGATGGCTACGATTAAAAGCAGATGCTACTCCGGCTAATGGGGTGGACTTGTGAGGCTGAGACACAGACGGGGGAGAGGAGGGGTGCGATGGGAACTGAAGAAAGTGGAGTTTCCTTTAGAGCTAATCTGTGAGGCTCCCTGCTGCTTCAGATCAGAGAGGAAGGATACAAACTCCCGACCTCACGAGGCCGAAGGCTCGCAGAGGAGCAGGGATGAAGGAAAAACAACGTGGAAGGGGAAGGCTGGAGAAACCTCAGCCGGTCAGGTGTAGGTGAGAAATGGAGAAGGTGAGGGTGGAGGTAGGAAAGCAGGAAGTAGTAGTTAGATGAAGTAGAGAATTAGTTTTTTCTGTGAAAACTCAGCTTGAATCCTGAGCGCTGATTGACTTTAATGAAGTTTGCTGTAACTGAGATGTTAAAGCTCAAAAGAGTAGAAAGCTAGCTAAAAGCTAAAAGTAGCATAATGGTAGCAAGAAGCTGAAAGTAACAAAATGCCGGCTAAAAACTAAAGTTAGGAAAACAGTTGAAAAACAGCAAAAAATTAGGTAAGGCTAAAAATAGCAAAAAACTGAAAGTTATGCACCATAACTCATGTTCCCTGAAGGAAGGGAACGAGGTGCAACATACTTGCTATGGGAATTGCACCCCCGCGCGATTACCTGAAGGAATACATTCACGCCTTTTACGGCAGGGGGCGTCACCCCGCGCCAGAGGTACCGCCCTTTAGGTACTTAGGCGACTGACGCCCCTCCATCTTCCTCGAAAATTTGCACTTCACCGAGCTTTCAGCATTGAAAAGGGCCAGCTATGTTGCACCTCGTTCCCTTCCTTCAGGGAACATGAGTTATGGTGCATAACTTTCAGTTCCCTTTCAGTTCGGTCTCTCGGTGCAACATACTTGCTATGGGAACGTAATTCATTCACGCCCTTGAAATGCTCAGTAAAATGCCTGTTAGTGTGAAAACGTCTGCCATTGACCAGAAGGCATCTCAAAGCTACTTTCTATTGTGTATTAGAAAGAACAGCCTGAGTGACGTCACACGCAGTAACATCCAAACTGTAGTACTTTGCAAAAGTGTTTAAAGAGCTCCAGTTCGCAGCAGCACAAATGTCTGCAACTGACACGCCCTTGAACAATGACCAGGAAGTGGCCAAGCCCCTGGTTGAGTGAGCATGGACTCCAGGGGGCACTTGTTGACCCTTGCTACCGTAAGCCCTCTTGATGGCCTCCGTCACCCAATGTGAGAGGCGCTGTCTTGATAGGGCCTTTCCTGTAGCAGGTGCGGCAAAGCAGACAAACAGTTGGGTTGTTTTCCTCCATTCGGCTGTCCTCTGCATGTAGGTGTGCAAAGCCTCACTGGGCAGAGAGCCTGTAGCCTTTCCTGTTCCTTGGTAAGGACAGGAGCAGGTGGAAAGGAGGAGAGATCAAAGTCCAGACTCCTATGGTTCAGGGTCAGGACCTTGGGAGTATATGCGGGATTAGGCCTTAGTGTGACCTTTGACCCGTCAGGGGCGAATCTGGTACACATTGGGTGTACAGATAATGCATGGAGGTCACCCACGCGTTTCGCCGAGCAAAGAGCCAGGAGAAGAGCAGTTTTATAAGATAGAAGATTTATCTTAATCTCGCTGAGAGGCTCGAATGGTGGGTCGCAAAGAGCCCCCAAGACCAGACCAAGATCCCAACCAGGGGTCAAGGTCCTGCTGGGCGGCCTAGTTCGAAGCACACCCTTCATATATTTCATTATGATTGGGTGTGCTCCAGGAGTCCTGTGTCCCCAGCCCTCGTGACAGGCAGAGATAGCTGCAAGGAACACCTTAATCGTTGAATAGGAACGACCCTTTTCCAGTAAATCCTGAAGGAAGGTTAAAAGTTGAGCCAGGTCGCAAGCATAAGAAATAATATTTCTTTCTGAGCACCAGGCTTCGAAGATGCGCCATTTCTGTGCATATAGAGATTGTGTTGACCCGGCACGGGCATTTTGTATAGTTATCACCACATTCTCAGGCAAACCCGACGCCATCTGTCTGTCTTTTTCGGCTAACAGGTTGGAATTAATTCCAGAACTTGGCCTAAACAACTGGGCTGTGACTTCCTGTGTGAGACTTTGAGAGTCCACCAAGTTGGGGAGTGGGCCTCCACGTTGATGTGTTAACAGACTTCTCTGATCGAGTCTCCTCGAAGACAGATGGAGTCTATTAATTTTATTAGAATGAGTTGGAGTAGGAAAACTACTGTTTCCCTCCAAAACAGGTTTTTCTGTTGGGTCGATGGGCTGCTGTTTCTGTAAACGAGCAGACCTCCTGACTTTAATTGTTGTCCCCCCAGGTGGGATACCGTGTGGGGACAAAGTAGATGCAGCCTTGTGAGGAAAATCACGTGCTGCACTTCCACTGTTCGAGCTTTGTGTGTCCTTCATGAATAATAAAGGAGCAACAGCGATGTGTGAACGTGGGGATGATCCTTTGTGGCTGGCAGACTCAAGGTAATTTGTTGATAAGGAGCCCAGTTTCCTTTCAAAATCAGGAGGAAAAACCTGGTTCAACTCCGATCCTTTTACACGCACAGAAGCGTGATCACAGCCGCTTTTCAGAGGGTGTGAAAAATGTGTCTGCTTTGGGGCGTCCGACGTGTTCTCCTGTGGTGTGAGCGTGTCACGTGGTCGTCTGTCTAGTGTATTAGCCGGCCCCTTGCTCCTAATGGAGCGGGAGCTGGGACACGTGCCCTTTCCCACCTGCTTTAGCGAGAGGTGTAGGGTCTGTTCACAGATGCCTCTGGGTCTGCCTTTTGGAGACAGGTTCAAAGGCACCCTACTGGGGCTTATTGAATAGGCTAACACACCATGAGCCATGAGGGAGGGGGATGTGGCCCTCCCTTTATGACGGCTGACAGGCCAGAGGCCCGTACTGTTGACTTTATTTGTGTTGGTATGTTTTTTTTCAATAAAACAGGGATGTGTTGTTTTATGAGTTTATTTGTGCTTACGTGCAACGACATACATGATTTGATGTCACTCACAGCAGGAAAAACATGGTTTGTACATGCAACATGATTATCAGCTTTTTGTACTTTGCTACAAATAAAGTCTGACCAAGGATCGAACACTCCTGTTACCACGTGGGCAGGAGGTCGTCGAAAAAGTAAACGTGAACCTGGTTCATCAGGCACGTTTTTGACGAGTGTCCCGGTTCGCCGAGGAGGCCCTGTGCCTGCTCGCTTGGCGTGGGACAAACCTGTTTTTAGTCCATGCGTGCTCGGAGCGAGGTTGGTTCGGCGGGGGTCTCTGCCGAGGCTCCTCCTCGTATGCTGTCCGCTTCTGCGGTGGTGCACGCGTCGTCGAGCGGTGCCGCGGCTGTGCAGGTCTGCTTCCAGCGGGCTCTCTGGGTGGGGCGAAACTCCGACGAGGGATGCCCACCCTGAGAGCTTCAGCCTGCCTGCGCCTTTGGTCCAGCTTGGTTTGGATTCGCTCCAAAGTCTGGCCAAAAAGTCCCTCCGCTTCTATCGAGTGGTAGAGAAAAGGCACCTTTTGTCCTTCTGGTAAATCCATCAGCGTCATCCACAGGTGGCGGAGCGCGATGACCACTTCCGCCATACCTCTACCCTGAGCCACAGCAGCTGTACACATCATGCGAAGGACAAAGTCTGTAGCTCCGCAGGCTTCGTCCAATAGTTCGGCAACAGCTTGCTTATCCGAGGTTTCCTGCAGTTGTTGGAGTTTTTCTGCGAGGTAAGCCTGCATCATCGCTGACACGTTCATGGTGCGCGCCGCAAGTCCTTGAGCTCTGTAGCACTTTTCGAGAAGCGACGCTGAGGCTATGCAAGCTTTGCTAGGGAGAGTCGGCTTTGTTCCTGACAATCTGGGAGCTAGGTGGGACGCTAGCGTGTCCTCAATCTGAGGTGCATTAGCTATTCCCACCTGATCCATGCCCTCCACGTCGAGGAATTGTGAGAGGGGGAGAAGCATGGGCGCTCGTGGCTGGGGCCAGGTGCGGGTCAGTTCCGTGAGGAAGTCTGGGAACACGGGCATCCTTTGCCTTGTTGCAGCCTGTTGCTTTGAATAAAAATAGTTCCCCGCCAGCCTCGTGACCTGTTGGCGAGGTGGGGGTTCCGGCCAGGGGATGTTCAACGCGTCCGCCGCTCTGTGGCACAGGTCGAACAGAGCCGGGATGGAGAAGTCCGTTTAGGGAGTGCAGGTATCGAGGTCGTAGGTAGGTGCTCTCCCGGATCCTTGATTTCGAGTTCTGGTTTCTCCGCTGAAAATTCGCCCGAGACTGAGATGGAGATCTCGTCTTCATTCATCATGCCTCTGGTGTCGAACTCGACTGTTAGGTCCCCCGTGGTAGCAAGTGAGTCAGGGTTGTCGCCCCATTCGACACGCGTGCTGTCGTGTAGAGCCATGTGTTCGAGCTCTGGCATCGGAGTGAGGGTCTCCGTGGTGTCCGGGTCCTGTGGACCAGCTGCGCCTCTCATGGCTTTAGCCATGAGGTCCACACGCTGCCGCAGCACCGCGTCCAGCATCTGGCTGCAGTGTGGGCAAGAGTCGGGCGCGTCCAGAGCTTGTCTTGCATGAAATATACCCAGGCAGACTGGACAGGCCTCATTGGTGCCCGTCACTGCCAGGTAAAATCCACAGCCGCTCGGACAGACACGCGAGTTTGGGCTCGCCGTCCCGCTGGCTTTCCTTTGAAGTTTAGTCTTTTGCTTCCCTTTCTCCAGAGGCATGTCCGAGACAAGGCGAGCGAGACCTTCCAGAATCCTTTTTCTTCTTTGTTCGAGAGTCTCCTCCGTCGTGTCGCTTTCGCTGGCTAGCTCGCTAAGCTAGTGTTAGACAAGGCAGCGGTTGTGACGCAGTTATAACTCCGTCGAGCGAAGCAACCTGTAGGAGAGAGGAGAGAAGAAAACCTTGAGGTTATAGAAATGGGCTGGGCTAGCTTTCACCAGTCCAGCAGTACGAAGGGAAAATTTCTCTGTGCGCTCTGTGCAGGGAGCGAGCTCACCTCAAGTTGAGCGATGGAGCAGCAGAGACCGAGCATTCTGTGTGGCTGCCCCCCGCCTGTGGAACTCCCTCCCTGACGACCTGAGAGCTCCACAGTCACTGGTTGACTTTAAAAGCAGCATAAAGACCTTTCTTTTTAAGCAAGCCTATTCTGCCTCCACATGATTTTATCTTTGATCTTAGCTGATATCATTATTGATTTTACTTGATTTTATCACTTGTTTTATTTTATTTATTTTTTAAGCAAGCCTAATCTGCATCCACATGATTTTATCTTTGATCTTAGTCGATATTATTATTGATTTTATTTGATTTTATCACTTGTTTTATTTTGATCTTTGCTTTGTTACACTTTGTAGCACTTTGAGATTTTTATTAATGAAAAGTGCATTATAAATGGAATTCATTATTATTATTATTATTATTATTATAAGTCCCGCGAAGAGAGGTAGTTCAGGTGTTTGCGATGTGAAGGGCAAAAAAGAGGAAGATGGAGGGGTGTCAGTCGCCTAAGTACCTAAAGGCCGTTACCTCTGGCGTGGGGTGACGCTCCCTGCCGTAAAAGACGTGAATGTATTCCTTCAGGTAATCGCGCGGGAGCGCAATTCCCATAGCAAGTATGTTGCACTGAGAGACCAAACTGAAAGGGAACTGTCCAGAGGACCTGACGACCTTGTTAGATTTTTCTACCTGGGTTATTGAGCATGACTCAGGAAAGCTATGGATGACTTGTTTTTGTCAAAGATAAATGCATTCTTATTTCTTATTTTCATTTCTGGTAGCTGGATAAGTTATCACTATACAAATCTTGTTTCTAAATAATTATATTCAGTTTGGTTTATCTATTTCCATCCAGTCTGCCTGAATTAGCTGTCAAAATGCCTCATGCCAAGTAGCTAACTTTGTTTCAGCAGGGGGCTCAGCAACTGAAAAAGTTTCAAAGTTTGCAGAGATCCCTCTCATGCAGGAGAGGTCTGGACTGAGTTTCCTAATTAGAAGAATTTGATGTGCCTTTTTAGATGTCCTAATCTCAAGAACGTGTGTTGCAAAAAGGAATGAAACAGCTTTTCTACATTTGTGTATTTGGGTTCACGTAGGCTTGGTTGGACACATTTTCACACACTTCCGTGCACAGACTCCTTGTTTCTGTCTTCAGACATTTTTGTATCTGCTTGAGTTATAGCTCAGCGGGGTGCTGGGCTTACCGTGTGGTGTAGCACTGCACAGCATGTCTGTAAGTGGATGAAGACAGCATCCTTACCCACTTTTCTAACACCAGTTCTCCTCAATAACAAGTGGCAAAGAGTGAAGAGAATTCTGTGAAATATTTACAAGCCAGCAGATGTGGTTTCCTTCAGAAGCTGAGGGAAAGCCAGTGGTTAGAGGCAATTCGGAGGGAGGGAATTCCGAGGAGAATCCTTGTGGGTCTGAAGTGTGATTTTGCATTCATAGAAGACATTTAGGACTCTGCTGTTCAGCAGTGAGCAATGTCAATGAGGCAGATTTTTGCAGACTATATCTCTATCTCAGTTGAGTTTGATGAGCTGGCAGAGGAAAGCTACCTTGATAAAACTTACCAAACAATTCCAACAATCAGCTCAACGGGGAGAAAGTTTTAACAGATCATTACACAGAGGCTAAGTCTCAGTCACGTGGAGAAAGGTGGATGAAGATTCTGAGGTGAAGCATGCAGAAAACCCTGATTACAGCATACACTTTAACTGATTCACTTTAAACCCAGTGAGCAAATGAGCCCAGCAACCTTTTAACTCGTCAAAGCTTCAGGCTTGTTTTTGCAATTAAAAACCATGAAAGGTCAGTTTATTTGGGAACGTCTTATTCCAAAAATGCTAAATAGTCCAGTGGCACATGTGTATTGGTGCACAGGCTGGTGTTGTCAGCCTGGCTTAGAAAGAAACATTATGAGAGGCTGAGATGGGGTAGAGGCAGTGCAGCCAACTCGGGACCCGAAAGTCCCAGGCTTGATCCCCAGTCATTGTATATATTGTGGTGTCTCTGAGCAGGACACCGTATCCCCAATTGCTCCCCGGGTGCCTTCAATAGCTGCCCACGAGTGTATCAGATGCAATGGGTTAAATGCAGAGAGCCTTTAACATAACACATTTATGAAAGCAGAACCCCTCCGGCCTACCAAAACTGATATGAATGTAATGTTTTGCCTGAGCTGCCATGATACTTGAAATTAGCTTAAACTATCTGGGTGAACCAATTTGACCCCTAAACAAAACAATTCAGGTCATGACTTTCAGAGTTGCACCTTACTCATAAGTTGAATGTGAAACTTGTTTTATGTTCCTCTACTAAAGTTTGTTTGTTCTTCCTGTAGCATTTGAAACATCAAGAGTCATGTTGCTTTTTCCTGTCAGTGCAGCCATGGAATATGACACCAATCATATAATTAGCTTAAGCTGCCTTGCAACCAGAGCTACGTATTTATCAGCACTTTATCTGGCATCACAGTTAAGTGAGGAGTCAGGAATACCGACAGCTTCTCTGTCAAATCAACACGAGACGCTTAAACCAGAAAAATCACAGGAGTAACTGCAGGCCAGTAACAGTATCTGTGGCATGACTGCACTGGGTGCTCTGTTATGAAGTCATTCCTAAGGGGGGTGGAAAAATCAGACACCGATTGAATGACGTCAACATATTTACATAGAAATGCTCTTCGGGTCTTGGGCTCTGGTCCCCTCTCTGTCTGCCTCGGGTCTTGGGGGTCGGGTCTCTGATGCTTCGCGGTCACTATTGAATGTTCTATTAGAGAAGCCTTATACACTTGTGCATGCTCACAACCACAAACAAATAGATGCAGGGATGCACATGCAGGTATCGTATGTATATATGTAGATGTGCATGTATATGTATGTATGTATGTATGTATATATATATATATGTAGGTATAGGTATATATAGTTATAAAAATCTACTGCAAAGCCACAAATATCTAAGTATTTTATACATATGTGTTTTGTTATTGTGTTCTGTCATGTTCTTTGCAGGTTTGTGGGCGGCGGTCGGGTGTGTTTGCCTTGTGCTTTCTGTATTTGTTATGTTTTGTGGTCTTGCTTTCCGTCTTTCCTTTCTTTCTATTCTATTAAATAATAAAAATAATAATTTAAATAAAAAAACATTCATAAAGGTGTAAAGAGGATAGCTATAAGGTGAGAAGAGAGGCCATCTATAAAAGGAAAAAAAAAAAGAAGAAAAAAAGAAATGCTTAAAAAATGATTTGCAAACATTTAAGGCAAAATGCTTACCAAACTCTGATGTTTGGGTATCAGCTTTATTAGGTTCTACGAATAATTGGCACGTAAAGTGGGGTGTGCCGGGGCTAAGATCTTGTAACCTAACAGAACTCCAAACACACCAACAATTGAATTGTTAGCTGCAGCACTGTTATAGAGAAAGACTAGAAGAAAAATAGCAGAGCAAAAAAAAAAACAATCTCAACTTGTTTTTCCTGTTTCTACATACAAGCTAGCAGTCACATTTAGCTGCTACGTTACTGATTAGCTCTATGAAACATGTCACATTAAACTCAGCAGGAAATCCAGAGCTTTCCAAAACAATGCAGCAGCGACTTATTTTGTGCATGCCTACTATCACTTTGTGTCCTACAAACCCAAAGTATGTTGCTACTTTTCCAGTTTTATCACTGCTTTATCCTGATCTTGTTGCTGTCAGATTTTGATCTTGTGCTGAAATAATTAACAACCAAGAGGAAGCTGTAAATTATTTCAAAGATATAAACTTGGGGCAAATCTTTAGGTAAGAAGGTTCTTTCTCTTTTATTTGATTTGTCGTTAATATGGCTTGGGTATGTCAGCGTGGGAGTGTGTGAATGGAGCGGAAAAAAAATAGAGATAGTAATGCACATGGCACGGTAGCACAGTTAGAGCTGTCGCCTCTCAGCCAGAAGGTTACTGAATTGAATCCTGGTCTGAGATGCTTCTGGGTAAAGTTTGCATGTTCTCTTTGTGCACATGTAGCTTTTCTCCAGGTACTTCAATTCCTTCCCACAAACCAAAAACATGCATGTTAGGCTAATTGGCAAATTGCCCCAAGGTCTGAGTGAGAGCATGAATGGTTGTGTAGCTCTATGCGACCCTGTGATGGACATGCAACCCAGTGTGTCCACTGCCTCTTGTACAGTGACTGCTTGACCGGGCACCAGCAACCCGGGAAAGAAGAAGCCAGTAAAGATGATGGACAAATGGATGGATGGATGGATGGATGGATGGATGGATGGATGGATGGATGGATGGATGGATGAAGGATGTACATGACCTTGAACTCCCATGAACCATGCTTCAGTAGTATGCTTGTGAGAGTAGTTCATGAATTTCTGCCATTAAGGTGGATACTAGTGGCATTTTGCCACTGTCTCAACTCTCATCCATTCCGCACCGCACCAATTAAATAATAATAATAATAATAATACTGTACTGTATTTATAAAGCCCTTTAAAACAACCACAGCTGCAACAAAGTGCTATACACATAAAAGCAAGAACATTTAAACACATCAAAATAAAACAGTTGTTAAAACTTAAGATCAATAAAAACAATAAAAAAAGTGCTGAACAAATTCAGTGTGTGCTAAAAGCCAGTGAGTAAAAATGTGTTTTTAAAAGAGTTTTAAAACTGGACAGTGAAGGAGCTTGTCTGACGGGAAGAGGGAGATCGTTCCACAGTTTTGGAGCAGCAACAGAAAAAGCTCTGTCCCCTCTGAGCCTCCGTTTGGACCTCGGCACCTCCAGAAGCAGCTGATCAGCTGATCTGAGGCACCGAGCAGGAGAGTATGGGTGAAGCAGCTCAGAGAGGTAGGATGGAGCAAGACCATTTAAACTTTTAAAAACAAATAAAAGAATCTTAAAATGAACTCTAAAATGAACAGGCAGCCAGTGGAGTGAAGCCAGAGTGGGGGTGATGTGCTCCCTCTTATGAACTCCAGTTAGAAGCCGAGCAGCAGCGTTCTGGACCAACTGGAGACGTCTGAGGGAGGACTGGCTGACTCCAAGGTAAAGAGTGTTA
>JBBPBX010064466.1:0-20241 GCA_038048925.1 Garcialebias charrua | reverse complement strand
TTTATAGACCCATTTACAGCCTACGTCATCAAGCAGCTGCGCGCGCAGCGTGGCTACAGCAGTATGACGGCTCGTAGTGTATTATCAAGCTACGCTAGCGTGTTATCGGTAAATGATCGCAAAGCTTACTTTAATAAGTTAACTTTGAGCAATGGCCATCAGCTTCCTGATACGTGTACAGTTACTGAATGGGAGTATGACGTTAGTAAGTGAAGTTAGAAAAGCTACGAGCATACAAATCACTCGATGCGTATGACTACGTTGTTTGTGGACATGTACAGGAAGTGCGTTATAAAGATATGGACGCAGATTTCTGTGTTTTAAAGTCCAAAGTCCTCCCCAGTCAGAGACAAGGTGCAAAGACTACAATGTATGAGGCTTGGGTAATTGTCAACAAAGTGGAGAACTACATTCTCACAGCAAGCTGCACCTGTATGGCAGGGTAAGTTAATTTTGGTTCCTGATATGCATAATTTGCTTCTGTTTTAGGCCACTGAAATTTTAGATTTTACATAATTTTCAGTGTAAAATGTTTTATTAGCATTGCTCAGATAACTTAGTCATTACATATTCCAAAATATTCATCCAGAGGTCACAGTGGCTTGAATTACAAAATCTAATGAAAATCAGAAATGTTTATTTATTTACAATCAAAGTCTGAACTTGGTCAGGAAACATTCAGAACATAATATAACATACATTGGCCTCTACTCCTAATTACAAATTGTTTGAGCCACTAAAACATTTTATTTTTCATCATTATTAAAAGAGAAGTGGCTATAATCATTTTTAACAGTCTGAACTTCACAGGTAAAATAGAACCCAGCTAAGTGCAGTCTGGAGCCCTGCGTTTACATTTTCATCTCACCTTTGAAGATGTGGATGTAATATACCACCCTAACTACATTTGTTTGTTCTTTTAACAGTGCTGACAGATGACGACATCCAAGAACTGCGGGCTGTGGACCCAGTTTGTGCAGTGATGACAAGCTTGGACAATAGTGACACGTACACCGCTTCATCTGACCACAACTATGAGGAGCATCTAGATTTACCTGAGTTTTATTTAGCACATCATCCAGAGACCTCACACCCAATGAACTAAAGGTGAAATGTGAGGAAACATTTGTCCTGCTGAAAACTAAACACACGCCCTATCAGTGTAAAAGATTTTGTGCATAAAGAACTTCGAAATGTCCGATTTTTTTATACTTTATGTTGTGTACCACCGTAGATGTTATAGGTGGTCTGTTATTTACCTTGATCTTTGCAGTCATCCAATAATCTGATGTTTGTTGTTTTAAATAAATCTTATATTAAACATCTTAATTTTTTTGTAGGCTTCTAGCCTGTTTTTGATGTCATATTCAATTATTTGGATTAATTTTGAACCACATTGTACCTGTATATACAGTTTTAAAGAAATACACAAGTTGTAATTTAATCAAATCGTTTGTTTATTGTTAGACAGATGACAGTTTATTGATCTACTGCAGTACATAAACATTTAAAAGTTCATTTCAAGTGATGTGGATCAAATAGCAAACTTATATGTAAAAATTTGCAGAAACTTTTTATGTTCAGAACAGTTACTTTTAATGTTCAGAACAGTTACTTTTTATGTTCTGAACAGTTACTTTTTATGCAGCTACAGAGAAATTACTTTTTAGGAACAACACTTTTACAGAGGTTTGTCAGGGCACCACATAACACAACAATGTCATCTAACATATCAACTTGTGACAGTGGAATTACACTTTGTAAAATTTTAAAGTTCTTCCACCGACCAATGACTCGCTCAACATGTATCCTGACACGAGAAAGCTGTCGTGATGAGTCCACCTCATGTGCAGAGAGCTGTTTCTTTCCCTTTGTGAAATGAGGGATGCGAAGGGTTGCACCATAAGCTGCCAGCTCATCTCTGATTAGAAATCCCCTGTCTGCTAATACCTCATCCTTAGACTCCAAAAGTTGTAAGAAACCAGATTCGTTTGTAATCTGTTTATCGGATACCCGCCCACCCCACCCAGGAGACAGAAAACTAATTGACCCAGCAGGGGTGATGGCAATTAAATATTTGACTGTGTTATTGTGTTTATAATTTGACCATGTCTGAGCCCTGGCTGTCAAATTACTTGGTCTGGCGATAAAAATTTCAGTACAATCTATGATACATCGACATTTTTTAAATTTACGCTTAAAGAATTTGGGCATGTTTTTAAGTATGGCACCTTTTGTTGGCCATTTAATGAGCGGCTTGAGGATCACGGCCATTACAGGTATCCAAGTTCTGCAAATATTTGAAATGGTGGTTTTTGATACATTGAATCTGTATGCCAAGTCAACGTTACTTAGGCCTAACCTTAATTTCATCAGAACAACTAATAAGTGATCCTCAACACTAAGTTTTTGACAGATTTGGTCTACACTGCCAGTTATTTTTTTAAGTACACATTGGAAGATGACAGATGTAAGTCCTGTGAGAAAAATGAGTTGTGTAAAGTTGCACTTAACAGTTGAATAAGAAAACTGAGATCCTTCCAGTTTATGTTTTAACTTTTGATGTTCAGCCTGCAGCGTGTCAAACTCCTGACGCAGGTGGGCATATTCATTCTGAAGTTGACAGTGCCTCAGGTTCAGTTCATCATATTCAGTCCTTCGGACGACATCTTCTTGTGCTGAAAGTTATGAAAAGAAACGTTAAGCAAATGCACCGAAAAGCAGGAAGCAACACTTTATGCTCTGTGACACAGAACGTGCCTGTGCTGTGACTTGTGTCTTCTTTTTTAGCTGATTAATTTTGAACAAAAGTCGGCTGTACACGATTGTGGGGTCAAAACTGCAATTAAAACAATCGGGTTTGAATAACATATGAGCAGAATGTTGGACGACACCCCTAGTATTTTAGAGATTTTAAATCTATCTATAATTAATTAATTAATTAATGAAACAATAAATTTATTGAAATATTTCTTAGATAGGACATAATTGTACCAGGATCATGTTCCAAGTTGGATTGTTGTTGTTGATCTGAAGTGACACTGCCAGGGCTGGGTTGATGTGATGACATGTGCACACCATCATCTCTCCTCTTTTTCCTCTGGTACCTAAAATAAAATTATGTGAAGATGTTGTGAGACACATAGTAAGTAAACATTTACACATCATCTACTTTTACTACAGAGCTGTATTTCAAAGCCTGCACTACACTAAAGTATGCTAAAGACCATGACAACAGAACAGAAAAAAAATAGTAAAGACAGGCCAAAGCTAATTATCCATACCTTTCCATCTTCGCTCGTGCTCCCTGGCTTTTAGTGTACACAAACACAGACGGTACGAAGTCAGGACTTCGATAATCCAACGACATTTCCCCTGAAAATAAAGCACATAGGCATTTGTTTATTAAGAGCTAGCTTATTAGCAACTAGCTTCTAGCCAACTTTCCGACCGAATTTAACACCAATAAACTGCGTGTAGTTTTTAAAAACAATGTTTAATGACAACCAGGGTTTATGGTGAAAGAAAACTAGATGAGTAACCTTACCTGATATAAAATGGGCACCGCATACTCGTGCATTTTTGATAAAGTCCTAGCTTATTAGCAACTAGCTTCTAGCCAACTTTCCGGCCGAATTTAACACCACTAAACTGCGTCTAGTTTTTAAAAACAATGGTTAATGACAACCAGGGTTTATGGTGAAATAAAACTAGATGAGTAACCTTACCTGATATAAAATGGGCACCGCATACTCGTGCGTTTTTGATGATGTCGTCGGTCCAATCCACCCGCTTGATGGCCTGAAGCCACAGCTTCCTTCGGTGGCTTTGAAATGGTCGATTGCCTCGAGGTATGCGGTAGAACTTCAGTCCTTCCTTAGAAGACCTATTTGTACAACCATATACGCAACATCCTGACATTTTGTTGCTGGTGGAGGAAATTAATTAGCTCGATTCACTCCGCAACTTTGTTATGCTTGGAAAAATGCCTGGGTGGGTGGAGTCTTCTGTATCCACGTTGCGCGCGCAGCCGTCCTTGTTTACAAACACTAAATGGGTCTATTCAGACTGAGGGAGAGGAGGAGGAGGTGTGGTGTGTGTGTGGCAGACTGGTGGGTGAAGCTCTGCTTTGATCCACCTGGCGAGGCTTCTTTGCTGAAATAAAGTCAAAATAGTGCCTGTATTTCTGTAGTTAAACATTAACTGAGCTGTTTTTGTATCAGGTTGAAGAAAGTGATGGTGGAACAGGTGATCAAGGTGGTGAGCAAGAAAGACACAACAGAGGAAGTGCAGAAGTTGAAACGACAGAGGAAACAGTTGGCAATCCAGGGACAAGCGACCAAAGGGAGGGAGACAGAGGACAGGGAAAGACAGCACAAGAAATACAGGTGACCAGGTAACAGACCTAAAAATAAATTGTGAAGGAATGTAAACACACACTGTCAGAAAACCAAACTGATTTGTACTGGTTTATGTGATTTCCTCACAGAGAGACGCATGATAAGGGCAGATGTGAGGAAAATGAACAGGTGGGAATGCTATGAAAATATTGATTTCTAGATTTAATTATTTAACTATGTGAAAAATATTTAAATGTACAAGACATTCACAGGGAATGACAAGTTTACTTATTACAGGGACTTGAGCCACATGTAAGAGACCAGTTGGACACAGAGAACAACGACAAAGGACTTCCTGTCTTGGACATCATGACTCGTACAAAGCCTGAACAACCTGATCCTAAGTTCATAGTAGTGCAGAAGCGAGCCAGTTATGTGTTGTCTTTTCAACAAAAATGGTTCACAACTTTTCCTTGGTTGCATTACAGTGCCACTTTAAAAGGGGTCATATGTTTTCACTGTGCCAAAGTTTATCTGAATCAGTCATCATTTGCAAGCAAGTGTGATCCTGCTTTTGTGAGCGTGGGATTTAAAAACTGGAAAAAGGCTACTGAGAGGTTCTCAGGACATGCAAAAAGTCAGCTGCATATTCATGCAATGAATGTATATGCTCAAAAAGGTAACACTGTAGCTTTACAGCTTTCTTCAGCTGTTGCCAGACAACAGGAGGAAGCCAGGCACGGCTTGTCAAAGATTGTCGGCTCCATCAAATACTTAGCTAGGCAGGGTTTAGCTCTACAAGGCCATGTGGAAGAGAAGAGTAATCTCTCTCAATATCTCAAAGAAAAGGCAGAAGATGATCCTGTTTTTCAAAAATGGTTAGAGACCCACAAGCAAGATTACACAAGTCCTGTCATTCAGAATGAAGTTCTGGGCATAATGAGCAAAGAGATTGTAAGAGGAATTGCTGAAACTATTTGATGCCTCCCAGTTACACAGTTTGCCTTAATAGTTGATGGGACACAAGACATATCAGGTCAAGAGCAAGAATCTGTATGTCTTCGTTATGTGGATCAGGACCTGATTCCTCATGAAGAATTTATTGGGATGTATTCTGTCACTGAAACAACAGGACAGCGTCTTGCAAAAGTTGCATTAGATGTACTTTGCCAGTGTCAGCACTGCGCGGGCAGACCTACGATGGAGCCTCAAATATGTCTGGTGCATATTCTGGAACACAGGCTCTTATTAGGGAGAAACAGCCGCTAGCTCTGTATGTGCACTGTGGAGCACACTGTGTGAATTTGGTCACACAGAAGGCATGCCTAGCTTCTAGAGTTGTGCGAGATGCCCTTGACTGGGTTCATCAGTTGGGAGTTCTGTGTGGACAGTCTGGCAAATTCAAACAGATGTTTCATCAGATAGCAATAGCTGACCATGCAACCGCTACTGCCCTGAAACCACTGTGTGCAACTAGGTGGACTGTAAGACACGGTGCCATACGTTCTGTTCTAACACAGTATGACTCTATCCTCACTGCCTTAGAAGAAATGGCAGGAGGTAACTCTCCCTCTGCAACCACTGCAAATGGTCTGTTACAACAGTTTATGAAAGGCAGTACTTTACTTGGCCTTATGATGGCAGAAGCAGTCATTGGAGAGCTAGAGTGTCTCAACAGTTCTCTTCAGAGAAGGACACAAACTGTTTCTGGTATGCAGGCTGCTGTTTGTACAGTTCAGTCAACTCTCAGTGGCAAGAGAAGTGATGAGGTCTTCCAAAGCCTTTTTGAGAAGGCATCTACAACTGTGAAGTCTTTGGACTTGGAACCTATAAAAATGCCACGAGTTCGACAACCACCCATATGCTTCAGTGGAGACTCAGGTAGTTTCAGTTCTAAAACCCCTATGGAACACTACAGAGTTGAGTTTTTTAAGGTACTTGACACTGTTCACACACAGTTCACAGAACGTTTCCAGCAGGGGGGTCTTCTTATCTTGCAGAAGCTGGAGAACACCTTGCTTTCTGGAAACGTTGACCCAGTGGTTCATGACTACCCAGAAATTAATGCCCAGCTGCTGGAAATCCAGCTACCCATGTTCAAACATAGTTACACGTACAGTTCCTGTGGGGAGGCTACAAACATTCTCAAAGGTTTGCCAACAGAGGTGCGAGGCTTATTCACTGAAATTGAAACTTTGGTGAGGTTACTCCTTGTGGTACCAGTCTCTTCCTCTGAAGCAGAGAGGAGCTTTAGTGCTCTTAGACGATTAAAGACTTGGTTACGCTCAACTATGAAACAGCAGAGGCTGAACAATGTTGCAGTGTGTCACATCCATCAGGACAAATTGGACAGCTTAACTAAGAAGTCAGTGTGCACACAGTTTATTTCTTTCTCACCAAGACGCAAACAGGTGTTTGGTGCTTTTGTTTGAAAGCCCAAAAACAGCTACAGGCTGATACCTTAATAAATGGTACAAAGATAAGCAGTATTTATATAGTTTTTTTGTTGTTGTTGTTGTTCTGAGTCAATTGGTGTAAAGTGCAAGTCAGAAGTCAATGTGCACACAGTTTATTTCTTTCACACCAAGACACAAACAGGTGTTTGGTGCTTTTGTTTGAAAGTCCAAAAACAGCTACAGGCTGATACCAAAGATGAGTATTTACATGTGCTGGTGAAGATTCTCAGTCGTCGAGTATTTACATGGTTTTGTTTGTTTAGAGTCAAAGTGTAATATGCTCTTCAGTTTTCCACACTGTATTCTTTGATGTAGACTGTTGTCATGAATTGTGCACAAGACTTTTGCTGTATATAGTTTATTGGTGTCAATACAGTGGTGAAAAAAATTAATCTTTTGTGTTTTTGACTTTCTTTCATAGATAATTGCTGCACTCACAAAATCAAATGATTTGAAACTGCCATAGTCTTGCAAGTGCTTTAACACAGTTGAAATGAATTGGTTAAAGCTGTAACTCTCTTGTTTTTAGATAACTTTAATATGGTTTCAATTTACACAATATGAACATTTAAGCATAATTGCTGAAGATGACATGCAGGGTTTTACTCTGCTCTTGTCATATTATGGCTGTATTTGAATCATTTGTTGTAATTTTTCCTAGTTAAACTGTAGAGAACCAGGTAAATACACACTCTTTGAAAATTGTGAAATTAAGGTATGTTATATAATAAATCTTCCATCCATCCATCCATTTTCGTCCGCTTATCCGGGGTCGGGTCGCGGGGGTAGCAACCTAAGTAGGGAGGCCCAGACTTCCCTCTCCCCAGCCACATGGAGCAGCTCCTCTGGGGGAATCCCAAGGCGTTCCCAGGCCAGCCGAGAAACATAGTCCCTCCAGCGTGTCCTGGGTCTTCCTCTGGGCCTCCTCCCGGTGGGACATGCCCGGAACACCTCCCCAGGGAGGCGTCCAGGAGGCATCCTAACCAGATGCCCGAGCCACCTCAACTGGCTCCTCTCGATGTGGAGAAGCAGCGGCTCTACTCCGAGTCCCTCCCGGATGACTGAGCTTCTCACCCTATCTCTAAGGGAGAGTCCAGACACCCTGCGGAGAAAACTCATTTCAGCCGCTTGTATCCGAGATCTCGTTCTTTCGGTCACAACCCAAAGCTCATGACCATAGATGAGGGTGGGAACGTAGATCGATCGGTAAATTGAGAGCTTTGCCTTTCGACTCAGCTCTCTCTTCACCACGACAGACCGGTACAGCGCCCGCTTCACTGCGGATGCTGCACCTATCCGCCTATCGATCTCACGCTCCAGTTTTCCCTCATTCGTGAACAAGACCCCGAGATACTTAAACTCCTCCACTTGGGGCAGGACCTCATCCCCGACCCGGAGAGGGCATGCTACCCTTTTCCGGCTCAAGACCATGGCCTCGGATTTGGAGGAACTGATCCTCATCCCGGCCGCATCACACTCGGCTGCAAACCGCTCCAGCGAAAGCTGTAGATCACGATCTGATGAAGCCAATAGGACCACATCATCTGCAAAAAACAGAGAAGCGATTCTAAGGCCACCAAAACGGATCCTCTCAACACCTTGGCTGCGCCTAGAAATTCTGTCCATAAAAGTTATGAACAGAATCGGTGACAAAGGGCAACCTTGGCGGAGTCCAACTCTCACTGGAAACGAGCCTGACTTACTGCCGGCAATGCGGACCAAGCTCTGACACCGGTCGTACAGGGACCTAACAGCCCATATCAATGGGCCTGGTACCCCATACTCCCGGAGTACCCCCCACAGAACCCCCCGAGGGACGCGGTCGAATGCCTTTTCCAAGTCCACAAAGCACATGTAAACTGGTTGGGCAAACTCCCACGCGCCCTCCAGGACCCTGTTGAGGGTGTAGAGCTGGTCCAGTGTTCCACGACCAGCACGAAAACCACACTGCTCCTCCTGAATCCGAGGTTCGACTATCCGACGGACCCTCCTCTCCAGAACCCCTGAATAGACCTTACCAGGGAGGCTTAAGAGTGTGATCCCCCTATAGTTGGAACACACCCTACGGTCCCCCTTTTTGAATAGGGGAACCACCACCCCAGTCTGCCAATCCAAGGGAACTGCCCCCGATGTCCACGCGATATTGCAGAGTCGCGTAAGCCAGCACAACCCCACAACATCCAGAGCCCTAAGGAACTCAGGGCGAATCTCATCCACCCCTGGAGTCCTACCACCGCGGAGCTTTTTAACCACCTCGGTGGTTACCGAGGTGGTTAAAACCGAGCTCCGCTTCCTCAGTGGAAGACGTGCCAGTAGGATTGAGGAGGTCTTCGAAGTATTCCGCCCACCGACTCACAACATCCCGAGTTGAGGTCAACAGCACGCCATCCCCACCATAAATGGTGTTGGTCGCGTACCGCTTTCCCCCCCTGAGACGCCGGATGGTGGACCAGAATCGCCTCGAAGCCGTACGGAAGTCATTCTCCATGGCCTCTCCGAACTCCTCCCACGCCCGAGTTTTTGCCTCAGCAACCACCCGAGCCGCATGCCGCTTGGACTGTCGGTACCTATCTGCTGCTTCCGGGGTCCCACAGGCCAAAAAGGCCCAATAGGACTCCTTCTTCAGCCTGACAGCATCCCTCACCGCCGGTGTCCACCACCGGGTTCGAGGGTTGCCACCACGACAGGCACCAACAACCTTGCGGCCACAACTCTGATAAGCTGCCTCGACAATAGAGGCGCGGAACATGGCCCACTCGGACTCAATGTCCCCCGCCTCCCTCGGAACGTGTTCAAAGCTCTCCCGGAGGTGGGAGTTAAAGCTCCGTCTTACGGGAGACTCTGCCAGACGTTCCCAGCAGACCCTCACAATACGTTTGGGTCTGCCAGGTCTGACCGGCATCCTCCCCCACCATCGGAGCCAACTCACCACCAGGTAGTGGTCAGTTGACAGCTCCGCCCCTCTCTTCACCCGAGTGTCCAGGACATGCGGCCGCAGATCAGATGAGACGACAACAAAGTCGATCATCGAACTGCGACCTAGGGTGTCCTGGTGCCAAGAGCACATATGTACACCCTTATGCCTGAACATGGTGTTCGTTATGGACAATCCATGACGAGCACAGAAGTCCAACAACAAAACACCACTCGGGTTCAGATCAGGGGGGCCGTTCCTCCCAACCACACCCCTCCAGGTCTCACTGTCATTGCCCACGTGAGCGTTGAAGTCCCCCAGCAGAACAAGCAACAGATAATAAATCTTAAAAATGTAAAATACGTGTTATGGCTGAAAAAATGAAGAAAAATAGTGAGTTTTTTTTCTTACTTGTTGAACATGTGGAACAAAAAGGAGCAGAATAAATACAAAGAAAACAGGAAAGTTAAGTAAATCACAGTAAAAGCATTACAATATATTTAACCCTAAAATATCCCGAATCATTTAAAAAAAGTAATTTATTCGATAAATAGATAAGTAGAGAGCACAACACCCCCAATGTTAGACCTAAAGTTACACCCCTGCAGATATGATATTTCACTTTGGAAAAAAATGGTGCAGTACCACTTTTGTCCGCTAGGGTACACCGACCGTTCCCACCTCATGTGTCCGAAGGCAGCCTCCACTGGTCGGACTGACTCTGTCGCAGCCCGGCCTCCTGCTCTGGAGGTAACTACTGTTAGCTTTGTTTGTTAGCAAGATAAGTCAAGAACCACAGGACAGATTTTTATGAAACTTACAGAAAGTAATCAATGGACATTTACAAGTGACTAGCTTTATGAGATGTTTGAGATTTTTTAAAAAAAATGATGTTTTATAGACGTAAACGTGTCGCGTTAGCTTCGGGTTATTTTCCTGCTACTATTTGTCTAAATAATAATAATATAATAATAATAATAATCATTTTATTTAAAAGCGCCTTTCAGGACACCCAAGGACACTTAACAAACCAATGCAGTTCAAACATTATCAGCGACAAATTTAAATATAAAATACATAAAGATTATAAAATGCAAAATAATAAAAATACATTTAGTAAAGTTAATGATAGGCTAGTCTAAAGAGATGTGTTTTCAGGGCTGTCTTGAACAGAGAAAGGGAGGTGGTGTTTCGAAGGTCTGGCGGTAGAGCATTCCAGAGGTGAGGGGCAGAGCAGGTGAAGGCCCTGCTCCCCATGGTGGAGAGGCTGGCAGAGGGTACATGGAGATGTAGCGAAGAGGAGGATCTGAGAGAACGTGATGGGATGGAGATTTGTAGGAGGTCAGATAGATAAGGAGGGGCAAGGTTGTGGATAGATTTGAACGTGAAAAGTAGAATTTTGAAGATGATGCGTGATTTAACCGGGAGCCAGTGGAGCTGCTGCAGGACGCTGAAGCTCGACAAGCCTTGCTGGGAAGAGTTGGTTTTGTTCCTGATGACTTAGGAACCAGGTGAGACGCTAGTGTGTCTTCAATCTGAGGCAGGTTAGCTATTCCCACCTCATCCATCCCATCTACGTTGAGGAACTATGAGAGGGGAAGGAGCATGGGGGCTCTTGGTTGAGTCCAGGTGCGAGTTAGTTCTGTGAGGAAGTCCAGGAACACGGGCATCCTCTGCCTCGTGGCGGCCTGCTGCTTCGAGTAAAAATAGTTTCCTGCCAGCCTCGTGACCTGTTGGCGAGGCGGAGGTTCGGGCCATGGGATGTGCAGCGCGTCCGTTGCTCTGTGGCACAAGTCGAACAGAGCAGGGATGGAAAAGTCGGTTTCTGGGAGCACAGGTACCGGGGTCTGGGAGAGATCTTCACCCTGATCCTCCAGTTCCACGTCTGCCTCCTCCGTTGAAAATTCGACCGAGGCTGAAATCGAGATCTCGTCCTCGTTCATCATGCCTCGGGTGTCGAACTCGACTGTTAGGTCCATCATAGGAGCCAGCACGTCAGGGCTGTCGCCCCATTCGACTCGTGTGCTGTCATGTAGAGCCATGTTCTCTAGCTCTGGCGTGGGAGTGAGGGGCTCCGTGGTGTCCGCGTCCGCTGGTGTCGCTGAATTGCCCATGGCTTTGGCGACGAGGTCAACCCGATGCCGCAGCACCACATCCAGCATGAGGCTGCAGTGTGGTCAAAAGTCGGGCGCATCCAGTGCTGTTTTTGCATGAAGCATTCCCAGGCAGACTGGACAGGCCTCGTGGGTGTCCGTTGCTGCGAGGGAGAAACCGCATCCACTGGGACAGGCGCGCGAAGTTGGGCTCGCCGTCCCGCTGGTTTTCCTTGGAAGTCTCGCCTTTCGCTTTCCTTTCTCCGGAGGCATGTCCAAGATAAGGCGAGCGAGTCCTTCCAGAATCTTTTTTATTTTTCCTTGAAATGTCTCCTCCATCGCGTCGCTTTCGCTGGCTAGCTCGCTAGAAGTAAGCGAAATAGCTTTTTTTTTTCTTGTGGCGTAGTTAGAGCCGTCGAGTGAAGCAATCTGTAGAGAGAGGAGAAGAAAATACTTCGGGGTTAAGAGAAATGTGCCGGACTAGCTTTCGCTAGTCCAGCAATACGTAGGAATAATTCTCTGTGCGCTATGTGCATGGAGCAAGCTCACCTCAAGTTGAGCGATGAAGCCACAGAGAAGTCCCGCGAAGAGGTAGTTCAGGTTTAGCGAGGTGAAGGGCAAAAAAGAGAAAGATGGAGGGGCGCCAGCTGCTTAATGTGGTGAGATGGTGTTTCACTCCTCCTCCCCTCCCTCCTTCTACTCTGTGGACCAGGTGTAGCCATTTGCACACCATTGATTGATTGGGCGGGGCAGATGCCTTTATATTGGGCAGGCTGCTGCAGGGTGCGAGTATCTTTGTTTCCTTCACTACAGTCGGCAACTTTATTTTGCTTGTGTTCTGGATCTGCTCATCTGAGATCGTAAGTGCCAGTTTTTCAATCAGTGACTGGGATCGTGTTGGGCTTTTGGGGTGTTACACCTGTCGTGCGTTTCTGCAGCATTGTTCTGCTGGCGTTGCCGGCTGTGGCTGTGGATTGTTGTGGCGTGCGGCTTCCTTTTAATCCTCGCCTGCTGACCTGTTTCCTCCCTGGTTTGGCTGTGTTTCCACCTCTGGGTAAGCTACCTGCAATTTAAACAATTTTTTTCTGAATCCACAATAATGGGTTTTCTGTTTTAGGCACCAGCTTTTACTGTTTGGGAGTTGCAGCGCTATGGACACTCTGCTGTCTTGTCCTGTCTTTCCCTGGTTGATCGGCCCACTCTCATCAAAACCTGTACTGGTCGGACAGGTGTTGTGGGCAGGGCATTACATCACTCCGTTGAAGAGCATTTGGACTGGAAGACGATAACGACCGGTTATGGTTTTAAAGTGTTTTCCATTATTTGAGTCTTCCTCCTTTTCAAGGACTGAGTGATGGACTGGAAACCTTGGTTTTAAAGAAAGGATTGTTTTTAATGAAATAGTTTTATTAAATATTGTAAATTGGCTTTCTGTGTTCTGGTGTATATTCTAACTTAAAGGAGCAAGAGCTCCACCTTCTGGTCACATTTGGCGTATCTGGAAGGATTACACCATTGAACACAGACTTCATTTTATATATGTTTTTTTTATGTTTATGTCTTTTATTGTTGGGTGTGGTTTTATTTTGTGATAGGACAAGACAGCAGTAGTTGTCAGTGAGAAGACCTAATTGTGGGTTTGGGGTTTATTTTCTATTAGAGTTTAATTTTTTTCCCTTTCTCTCTCTTTTTTTTCTTTTCTCTCTTTTTCTTCCCTGCAGGCATGGAGGAGGGGGCACAGCGGCCGGTAGATGGAGTAGGTTGGCAGAGTGTGACGGTTGGGGGTTTGCCGGGCGCCGCTGCTTCCCCGGTTGTGGTTGGTGGTGTCATGCCTACTGGCGCTGTAGTTGCTGAGCGGTTGGTGGTTGTGCCCAGGGACCGACTGTGTCCCATGTTCGGGGGTGGGACTGGCATTGGGATCAGTGAGTGGATCGAAGAGGCCCAATCATGTATTCGGGCACGCCATTTGTCAGCGGCTGATGAGGCTTTCGTTCTTTTTGATCATTTAGAGGGGGAAGCAAGGGATGAAATAAAGTACCGCACTGATGCAGAGAGGAATGACCCAGCTAAGATCTTGGCTATTTTGAGGGAGTTGTATGGTTGCACTGAGTCATATATAACTCTCCAACATGCATTCTTTTCTAGGAAGCAGCAAGAGGAAGAAACACTGTTGCAGTTTTCCTTAGCTTTGATGGCCCTTATGGAGCCAGTAAAGCAGTATGCTCCTGATGGGTTGCTGAATGCTGATATACTGCTGCGTGACCAGTTTGTAGAGCAAGTGTTAGACAGTGCTCTTCGTCGGGAACTGAAACGGTACGTTCGGGGTCATCCCGTTGCCACCTTGCTGGAGGTGCGTGGGGAGACAATTAGGTAGGAGAGACAGGGGTTTCCAGGTGGTGTTAGGGAGCGTAGTCATTCTCTCCCATCCACCTATGGGCGGCAGTATGGGGTGTATGGCAGCTCCCGGCTGGCTCCATCCACTGTTGCTCGCCTTGAGCTCGATGAGTTAAAGGAACTTCTAAAACAGCAACAGGAACAGATTAATCAGCTCACCCGGTGTATTGCTTCGCTTCAGACTTCTTTACCACGGGAGCGGTCTCCTTGTCCGGGTTCAGTGGTCTGCCACAGGTGTCAACGGCCGGGTCACTTTGCCAGAGAGTGTGATGGTGAACGGGTCCATGCCAAGGTTGACTCTGTGGCCAGGCCGGTTAACCAGACGGAAAACTGGCACCCACTGAGCTGTTGAGCCACAACTCAGGAGGGGGAATAGCAGGCTCGCAACCAGCAACCACATCAAAATTGTTGGCAACTTGTCCAGTTATTGATGTTGTTATGGGCGGTATCTCTGTGACTTGTTTAGTAGACACAGGTTCCATGGTGTCGACCATCACTGAGAGCTGTTTTCAGGAACATTTTGCATCATTGGGGCATGATTGTCTTCAGTCATGTCATTGGTTGCAGCTCCGGGCAGCCAATGGTCTCTCCATCCCATACATTGGCTATCTAGAGTTGGATGTTAATCTTTGTGATAAGGTGCTTCCGCATTGTGGGATTCTGGTGGTTAAAGATCCCCCTAATGTTGGTTCTTCAGTTCCTGGCATTTTAGGAATGAACATAATTCAGTGCATTTACCAAGAACTCTTTGGGACACATGGTGGTTCGTTCTTTGACTTGCCTTCAGTTACAAAGTCTCCTGGTCCAGTTGTAGAGGCTCTGCAGCAGTGTCACCAAGCAGCAACTAAGTCCCCAGTGCAGTTAGCTGGTGCTGTTATGCCTGGTCCCCACTGCACAACTCGAAACGCGCCTGCCGCCCCCTTTTGGCCGCTGGTCACGGTCCCACTGAGCCACTGAAGACCGTCTGATGATGTACACTAGGGGGTAGCAGAGGGAGGGGTCTCTGGCTTGTTTTCCGGGTTCAGTTGTTGTGTAACTGCACCTCCGACGGTCTTTGATGAGATAAAACGTTTTTTTATGTTTGGGGTGATCTACACTGGAGAGAACAGCAGCCTGTCAGCAGCAACTGTAAAAATGCCACGTTTATTACCGGAGTTTGGTTCCAGTTCATTGAGGCTCGATCCGGTGAGTTTAAAAAGTCCAAAAAGAGTCCCGTTGTGGTTGTGTAATCAGATAGCAGAGGCTCTCTCGACTGTTTGCTGGACGCGTCGAGCCACCAGAGATCGAATTTTATGGCGTTGGCAGTTCGCCGCCGACGCGCGTGTGCGTGTGCAGGCTGCCACCGCGCCGCTTCGATCAGTTGAATCGCGCCGCTTCGATCAGTTGAATGCGCCGCTTCCCGGCTCGCCGTGACTCCATGCGTCTCCTCATAGACTTTGAATGTAAACCGGCCGCTTCAGCCGCCCGAAACCGGGGGCAGTGGGTACCAGGCATTAGGGTCCGGGGCCCTCGAGCAGTGAGGATAACTGGTGGGGTTATGAAATTTGTAGCTGCAACCTGCCCTAAACAATTTGCTGGTCAGGTTTTATTGTTCGAGCCCCAGAGTCTGACCTACCAGTTTGCTTATTGGCCTCGCCATGTCTCATTCAGGCTGTGCACGGCACTGTTTATGTTCCCGTCTTAAATGTGGGAACTACTGATGTTGTACTTTCTCCCCGAACTCACCTTGGTGTATTGAGTCAAACTGAAGTGGTTAGCCTACCCCCTGATGTGATAGAAATAAGACCTGGTGCTACAATTTCTTCTCAGGTGGCTTCTGCTTCAGAGCAGAGCTTGATGGAACCTGTTGATTTGTCTGAACTGACAGAAACTGAACAACAGCAGGTTCAGTCACTTCTACAGAAGTATAGCTCTGTCTTTTCGGCTCACGAAGGTGACTTGGGGTGCACTAATTTGGTTTCTCATGACATTCCCCTGTTGGATGAAGTTCCGGTCCGGCAGAGGTACAGACGCATTCCTCCCTCAGAATACGAGGCTGCCAAGTTGCACATCAATCAGCTCTTACAGAACCAGGTAATAAGGGAAAGCAGTAGCCCTTATGCCTCTTCCATCGTTCTTGTTAGGAAGAAAGATGGTAGCCTTCGTATGTGTGTGGACTACCGTCAGCTTAACAGCAAAATGAGAAAAGATACTTTCGCATTGCCTCGCATTGAGGAAAGCTTGGTCCATCTCTCCGGGGTCCAGTGGTTTTCCACTCTAGACTTAACCAGTGGGTACAATCAGGTTCCTGTATTAGAACAGGATAAGTTAAAAACTGCTTTTTGCACGCCATTTGGACTCTTTGAGTGGAACCGTATGCCCTTCGGGTTTTGTAATGCGCCAAGTACATTCCAGCGTCTGATGCAGAGGATGTTTGGGGACCAGCAGTGCCAGTCACTTCTTTTATATTTGGATGACATCATTGTGTTTTCGGGTTCGGTCTCTCAGCACATGGAGCGTTTGGAAGCAGTCCTTGCTCGGCTTCAGAGAGAAGGTCTGAAAGTAAAACTGGAAAAATGTTCCTTTTTCAAACGACAGGTTAAATACTTGGGGCACCTTATCTCAGATAAGGGTGTAGCCACAGACCCTGCCAAGACTGAGGCAGTAGTTAAATGGCCACGTCCCACACAGGTTTCAGAACTTCGTTCATTCTTGGGCTTTGCTAGCTATTACAGGCGTTTTGTGGAGGGTTTTGCTAGATTAGCGGGTCCTCTTCATAGGCTGGTGGCACAACAAGTAGGTACAAAGTCCAGGAAGGGGTCTGGTCAGGCTTTTCAATCTGCCTGGACATCAGAGTGTGAGGAGAGCTTTGAGGCTTTAAAAGCAAAATTAACATCTGCACCAGTGTTGGCATATGCTGACTTTTCACGCCCTTTTATTTTAGAGACAGATGCCAGTCTCAATGGACTTGGGGCAGTGTTGTCACAGGAAATGGAGGGTGGAGTCAAGCCTATTGCATATGCCAGTCGAGGTCTTAACTCTTCAGAGCGCAACATGGCTAATTATAGCTCTATGAAGTTGGAGTTCTTGGATTTAAAATGGGCCATGGCTGAGAAATTTAGGGAATATCTTTTGGGCCATCGGTGCTTGGTCTATACAGATAACAACCGTTTGAGTTATCTTCATTCAGCCAAGCTTGGTGCAGTGGAGCATCGCTGGGCTGCTCAACTTGCTGCATTTGATTTCGATATTAAGTATCATTCTGGACGTAGCAATGACAATGCTGATGCACTTTCCCGCCAGCCGATATCAGGTAATGGCTTGGAAGAACTTTTGTCGGGCACCTCCATCCCAGAGGCTCTTCGGTGTGCCCCATTTCCTGTTCCAGTGGCTGCAACTCAATTTGTGACGACCGTTTTGCCGTCTCATTCTGTGTCTGACCTTCGCACTTTATAGGAAGCTGACCCCCTTCTGAAGGGCATTTTGGGTTTTTGGAAGAGGCAGGTTTATCCTACTCCCGAGGAGAAACGGCAATTTCCCAAACTGTCCTTGGTTCTTTTAAAAGAGTGGGGTCGTCTTGTTGCAAGAGATGGTGTGGTGTACCGTCAAGTCCATCGGTCAGATGGGGGTGAGGAAATTTTACAACTCATTTTGCCATCAGTTCTTAAACCGAATGTTTTGACTCAGTTACATCAGGAGCATGGACACCAGGGTGTGGAGCGCACCGCTGAGTTGGTGAGACAGCGTTGTTACTGGCCCGGGATGTCCAATGACATTAAAAACTGGGTACAGGAGTGTCAATGGTGCCAGGTTGCTAAAAATGTAACACCTGGCTCGGGCACTTTTATGGGTCATCTGTTGGCTTCTCGGCCGAACGAGATTGTTGCCATGGACTTTACTATGTTAGAGCCTTCACGGAATGGCTTGGAAAATGTTCTGGTAATTACTGATGTATTTACTAAATACACAGTTGCTGTTCCAACTCAGGACCAGAAAGCGGCTACCGTCGCTCAGGTTTTGCTCAATGAATGTTTTTTTAGATTTGGGGTTCCAAGCCGCATTCATTCAGATCAGGGTCGGAGCTTTGAGAGTGCATTGATTCAGCAACTTTGTAACATGTATGGAGTTAAAAAATCGCGCACTACCCCTTACCACCCTGCTGGAAATGGGCAGTGTGAGCGTTTTAATAGAACACTTCATAACCTGTTGCGCACTCTACCAGTGTCTAGGAAGCAGGATTGGGCTTCCAGTCTTCCACAAGTACTGTTTTGTTACAACACTACCCCCCATCAGAGTACTGGGGAGTCCCCATTTTTTCTCATGTTTGGCCGTGAACCTCAGCTGCCTGTGGATTTCTTGTTGGGTCGTGTTCAGGATCCTACACCAGGTGAGGTGGTGGATTGGGTGGCTGAACATGGGATTAGATTAACTACGGCTTTTCATCATGCTCAGGATCACTTGTTGGCAGCTGCAGGGCGTAGAAAACAGCATCATGATCAGGGCAAACGGCAGGTTCCATTACAGGAGGGACAGTTGGTTTACCTGCGTGATCATAGTTTTAGAGGTCGTCATAAAATTCAGGACCTCTTTAACTCCGTTATCCATCAGGTTGTGAGAGCTCCAACGGCTGGAGAGCAGGTTTATACTGTGGTTCCTGTGAGTGACTTGCAGAGAACTCGAAATGTGCATCGGGATATGCTGAAGGCTCGGGTTGGGCCAGAGCCCACACCTGTACCCCTGCAGTCAAAACCTGCCTTGCCTACAAGGGAGTTGGATGACTCTATGGAGGATGATTTGTGCTTGTTGGTCTCTGATACTTATGTACCTACTAGCTCCACAGCCCCAGGGTTGCTTCCACCGGTCGCTTTAGGAAACGGTCACCCTGTTCAAACTTCTGAGGCAGTTCTTCCATCCTTGCGTCGTACTGCCCGTTTAGGGGCAGGGCAGCATTCAAATATCCATCACCTTCCTCGACCTGTGGTTTATGCTACAGGATCTAGTCAGCCAGTTTCCAATGCACAGTTGGCCATTTTTCGCCCCTGGTGCTGAAGTGTGCAGGTCCATCGTCGGGGCAACGATGCAACATCGTGGGGTAGAATGTGGTGAGATGGTGTTTCACTCCTCCTCCCCCTCCCTCCTTCTACTCTGTGGACCAGGTGTAGCCATTTGTACACCATTGATTGATTGGGCGGGGCAGATGCCTTTATATTGGGCAGGCTGCTGCAGGGTGCGAGTATCTTTGTTTCCTTCACTACAGTCGGCTGCTTTATTTTGCTTGTGTTCTGGATCTGCTCATCTGAGATCGTAAGTGCCAGTTTTTCAATCAGTGACTGGGATCGTGTTGGGCTTTTGGGGTGTTACACCTGTCGTGCGTTTCTGCAGCATTGTTCTGCTGGCGTTGCCGGCTGTGGCTGTGGGTTGTTGTGGTGTGCGGCTTCCTTTTAATCCTCGCCTGCTGACCTGTTTCCTCCCTGGTTTGGCTGTGTTTCCACCTCTGGGTAAGCTACCTGCAATTTAGACAATTTTTTTCTGAATCCACAATAATGGGTTTTCTGTTTTAGGCACCAGCTTTTACTGTTTGGGAGTTGCAGCGCTGTGGACACTCTGCTGTCTTGTCCTGTCTTTCCCTGGTTGATCGGCCCACTCTCATCAAAACCTGTACTTGTCGGACAGGTGTTGTGGGCAGGGCATTACATCACTCCGTTGAAGAGCATTTGGACTGGAAGACGATAACGACCGGTTATGGTTTTAAAGTGTTTTCCATTATTTGAGTCTTCCTCCTTTTCAAGGACTGAGTGATGGACTGGAAACCTTGGTTTTAAAGAAAGGATTGTTTTTAATGAAATTGTTTTATTAAATATTGTAAATTGGCTTTCTGTGTTCTGGTGTATATTCTAACTTAACACTAGGAATACCAAACATATGTACTTGTACATATTTTACATATAGCTCCCATGGGAGACTGTAAAATGACAGATTGAGGAATTTGCATTCAATTAGGTTTGTGTGACCCCCTGGGGCTGAAGTCTTTTGTGTGCTCAAAACATCCCCCCAGTAGCCAAAAC
>JBBPBX010064465.1:5090-20241 GCA_038048925.1 Garcialebias charrua | reverse complement strand
CGAAGTATAAATACTTCGTTACTTTACTTAAGTACAAATTTTAGTTATCTATACTTTAGTAAAGTAATTATTTTTCAGCCTACTTTATACTTCTACTTCTTACATTTTCACGCAATTACTGGTACTTTCTACTCCTTACTTTTTAAAAATAGCCTCGTTACTTTTCTTTCATTTTGCCGTTTTTTTTTTGTAGAATATAGATATTCACGCAGGACTTTCCAAAAATTGAACATAAATATCCGCATCAGCAGCCGTCGTCACTCACCAGTGTTGCCAGATTGGGCGGTTCACCGCGATTTTCCTTCTGACTTTTGCGGGTAAAGAGTGCTTTGGGTGGGTGGGACTCTATCTGGCAACACCGGTCACACGCGTGTGTCTTTACATCCGGGGCAGCGTCGGCAGCTCCGGGACCCTCCATCAATGTAGAAGCGTATGCGGGACCGGGACCCTCCATCAGTAGTTGGGGCGTCTTCTATAGCAACTTCATCCGGCGAAGCCATGCTGTCCGTGACGCTGACTTGTTAGGGGCTCTGCTAGCGCTAGCATTAGCGTCTCGCGAGACAACGTTACCTCTCAACGAGAGATATCGCGGGAGTTTAATATCGCGAGATCTCGTACAACGAGATCTCGTTACTACTGACTTCTAGTGACCTAGTAACATACTAATGTTGTATAATAAATATAAACGTGAAAGACAACAAAACCAGGAGAACCCTTGACCAATTTGTTCTGCACCGGGCAACACCAGAGGCAGATATGGTATGTAAAAAAAAAAAAACTGCCATCTGGAAAAATATCCTTTGAGGAAGTGGAGAAGATCACTGAAAGTCTTCACCTGGTTGGCAGGTAAAAATTCAATAATTTCCAGTGTAGTGGTGAACCATGTTTAATTATTGATAGTTATAAACAAAAGTGTACAATTGACACGTACAAATAAATACATAATTGTGAATTTACTTTACACTATGCAAACATACAACCTTGTCCATCTTTAAAAAAACACAGTTCATATAGGTAAATTAATAAATACATTTCAAAATGTAGTTTAAATACAATGCTAAATTATAAATATAAACAATACACGTTTTTCCATTTATTTATCACTACATAACCTAGGCTATGTATCACTAATGAACTTTAACACCTTTTGGCAGGCTGAACATGTCTATGGATGAGCTGTATGAGGAATGTGTGACTGCAAACAGCCTGATAGACCACCTCACCACCTCACCTCAGGAGAAAGAAAGGTGGCAGTCCCAGGGAACAGCAGAGAAGTGGATGCAAGTTCTTCAGGCAGCTGACCTCTCCAACATCCAGCTGTTGTATCCTTTGTCCTCAGCATCCCATCTTCCACTGGGTTTGTGGAAAGGATTTTCTCTTTCATGAAAAGTAAGTGGACTGATGTGCAAAACAAATGTTCTACTGAACTAATTAGAAGTGAGCTCATTGTCAGTCTAAATTATGAAATGTCTTGCTCAGAGTTTTACTCTTTGGCACTGAAAAACAGAGCATTCCTTGCTGCAGCACGATCTCAGCAGAAAAACAAATGGAAAAAATAGGTTGACTCCATAATGTAACGTTCCACTGTTTAGTTTACAAGTTTTTTATTTTTACTACAAGTGGAAAGCCATGGCCTTTGAGGCACAATGTGTTTATGTTTACAGATTTACTACAAACTTTATTTGCACGTTGCACTAAATGCACTATTACAGAATGTTCGTATTGATTTTTTGTTATTTAATACTGTTTTAAGTTATTAAGCAGGACAGAGGTCTGTTTAAGAAAGATACATAATTCTGTTTTAAGTTATTAAGCAGGACAGAGGTCTGTTTAAGAAAGATACATAATTCTGTTTTAAGTTATTAAGCAGGACAGAGGTCTGTTTAAGAAAGATACATAATTTTCAAAAGATATGTTTGTTTCTGGCAATTCTATTTGCACTAAAAATAAATGGTTAATTGTGTAATAATTTGTTTATACATATTTTTATAATTCAAAAACACGTATCCAAATGAATTCAGGTTGATTTCAAAGTGAGGAGGGGCAGGCAGGGTGTTTGTGTGTCTGTGTGTGTGTGTGTGTGTGTGTGGGGGGGGGGGTTAAATGGGGTGACCAGCCCTGCCGAGAGGTGTCCCTTATTTATTTATCAAGGAGTTGGCAACCCTATTTTCAATGGGCATATATGCAGTTAAGACAGGTAGCTTAGTGCACCCCTAGTTTTTCAACATTAACAATATAATATAATCTAGTCTAAAAAAATGATTTTTGTGGGGGAGGTGGGGTTGTATACAATAGTATGTGTGGTGCAGCCTAAGCATTTGTCTTTGTTGTTGCTTTTTCTTACGCTACTTTTACTTTTATACTTTTAAGTAGTTTTTGAAACCAGTACTTTTTTACTTTTACTTGAGTAAAAAGCTAGAGTTGATACTTCTACTTCTACAGAAGTAATTTTAAATCCCAGTATCTATACTTCTACTTGAGTAATGAATGTGAATACTTTTGACACCACTGTTCCTATGAAATTACGGACGCGTGTTTCATCCATGCTGAAGTTAATTATAAGAAAAATGATCAACCAATCATGTACATATGTTCTGATGTAAATTTATGATTCTGTTAAATAAATTGTCCAGTCCTGCTGTACCAACATAAGTTAACATTTCATGTCTTTACATTATCACCACCTAGTCACAGAAATATTGGTATTAATCTAAAAAGAGAGAACTCGTGAATATTGATGATAAGTTTGTGTCAGATAAAATCTACTCAAATCTTTCATCTGGAATATTGTACAATCAGCAAAACTGACTAGTATATATCCCTACATAATGGTGGCCCTCGTACAGTCTCTAAAAGGATTTAATATTTAATATTTCTGTACTTTGAATGTTGGCATAATTTTGTCCAAGTTTTTGGACTCTGAAAACGATAGTTTTTGGCTGGGAAAGTGTGTCATGGCTACAGGAAACTGCTGGTTAATGTCACTTGAAGCTGAGGAATTGTCTTTACTGAACTTTTAAACGTTTGTTGAAGTTTTTGGGTTAAAATTTGATGTTGCTGTGTGGTTCTGGTTCTGAGTCGTTTGGACTCTTTGCTGACGTGTCACAGATAAAAGCGCATCTACGTTTGACCTCCGTGTCAAAACTGTGCCTATAAGAGCTTCATAGTTCATCTGGTAAATTGCTGTCGAGTGGTATCGTTACATTTTAAGCAGGAATAATAGTGTCTGAAGCTGTCGGATCGAGGTTCTGGTGCTGGTCCATTTAGCTCTGACGTGTTGCTGTACGGAAAAAGTCAGTGTGGGCGACATTTATTTTGCTATTTTTACTGGGCGCAGCTTGGTAGAACTGTTCGGATGTGAAACGATACATTCACAGAATTTTTGGGGTGAATTTAAGCATTTTGTGAGTTGAAAAAGAGTCTAAGTTTGTGAAAAGTTATGCTGACGCTAACATCTGTTTACGTGCTGTGATTGGTTCAAAGCGATCACGTGACGCGTGGTGCTGGTCGTCAAAAATCTGTTTTGTTCACACAATTCTGACAGATTGTCTGGCTTGGTTTGTTTCTATGCATGAAATATCGTCAGAAACTGTTTAATCGCGGTGTTTTGAGATATTTGCAAGTGTTTTAGAGCATTAAAAAGTCAGTTCGTACAAAATTCCAACGGTACGTCAAAGTCCGTGAAGGCATCACGTACGACACGTCACCGGAAGTGATGTGACCCAGATAGAGAAAAAAAGGAAAAAGATCTTTTTTTTTTTATATCTAAAAGTTCACAGAACTTGTTCCAAACATTTTAAACAAATCGATTTGTTTCTTAAATGAACGTTTGTTTAAGCGATTGTCACATCCAGGCTAAAACTCATCCCAAAAGTTGACGTTTAACGGATTTGGTTTGAAGCTACGGCTAAATGCTAACAGGTAGTCAACGCGGTCTTAGAGTCAACAGCGCTTCTATAGCGGCCAGGTTGAGTAATTACAGTTACATTGTGGTAAATTTAAGCTTAAAAACCCTGCAATCTGCTGGTTAAAAGAATGAGAACAGGAAAAATTTACACAGAATAGATGCATTTAATGTAAAACATCTTTTAAAGTTATTCTGTGCACTCCAGTTTATTTTAAATAAAAAGTTTAAAATAACAAACAAAAAGCATCTGTTGACTTGATTTTCAGAAAAATCAAAACAAAGATGTCTGAACAAATTTGAAGATGTCAAAGAACAACAATTAATAAAAATCACTGATTTTTATTTGGAATAACATCTTTAATGTTATGCTGAGCATACAAAAACTACAGTTTATTTAAAAAAAAAATTTAAATAACAAAAAGGAAATCCATTTTCACTCCTGATAACTGTCAAAATACAGCAAAACAGTTTAGCCAAACTGCAATACATCTTTTTAAGGCATGATGGAGCAGCATCCTGGGAACATTTTAGTGTGAAATTGCATTTATTTCAAATCTTTTAAATAGCGTTTGAGTAAGTAGAACAGAAATCATGCTTGGGTTAGTTAGTAACTGTTGTGACAGCCTGCTCATTTTCAGAGCTGCTCTCATTACTTTTTGTTCTCCCTTGGCCCCTCCCATCCTGCCACACTTAAAGACGCACCTGGATCACGGCCGTGAACTCCCCTGATTGGTCCGCTGTTCAAGCTCGTTTGCTCTTCCAGTTTAAAGATGGCAGTTTATCTCCAGACCAAAAACGAGCAACAGCTGCCACGATTCCGCCAGCGTTGCATCCCTGGTCAAACAATTAAACTTTAATCCGAGGCTGTGCAATCCCTCGCCTGTTCCAAAACCCTTCACTTCCTGCTAGAAGTCATCACCGTGGACCGAAAAAACAAACAAAAGGGAAACGTACATCTACTCCTGTGCGCTCTCCGACGTGAATCCGGAGATCCTGGAAGTGTGTGACGTCACCCAGTTAATTGCTCGTAAGTCCCAGAATTAAACATTTAATATTACTAAAAATCTATCAGTTATGCTCCATAGTGATTTCAAAATATTACATTCATTCATTACAGATGACAAAAACAAAAACAAAGCAGCTTAAGGATTCCTGACTCTGCTTTGACACTTTCACGAGACCTGTGTCTATTTATTCTTTTTGTTCCTTTTTTATTTTGTAATTGTGAACATTTAAATGGCACTTGGGCCTGATTATTTATTTGTTATTCCACAGCTCTTGCTGTGGGGCAGTAAATATATGGGAGCCTTGATCTGTTGATTGTGGAAGACAAGAAAAGACTTGAGAACTTTTTTTTGATGGGGGAATTTGTGTTTATTTTGTTTATGGACATTTACAAATATAAAACCTGAAAGAAAAAAAAGAGAGAAATTATGTGGATGATGTTTTGTTTGTTTTTTGTGTAAAAGAAAAAGGATGATGTTTTGTTTGTTTTTTGTGTGAAAAAAAGAAGAAAAAAAGAAATGTGTATATATATTTGTCATTCAAGTTGTTAGAGGGTCAACACCATTGAAGTGGATGGTCCTTGTTAATAATACAAAAGTAATTCACAATTGTTAATCCTAACTGTCAGGAGGGATACCTGGTTGGCACCCCTTTTTTTATAAATACACTTTTGTAAAACCGTCACACTGTTGTTAAAAAAACAAGTTATATTTAAAGTTAACACTGCAAGAGGGCATTTAACTTTTACAATTCATTTTGGGGGAAACCTGAAAGATGGTACCTATGAATAGAAATACTTATTATACAGTGAAACACTTAAACCATACAACTGGTTGGTTTGATTGACTCAGTGCTACATTAAAAGTGAAAAATTATCTGCACACATTAAAATATGAACTGTCTTATTGATTTTCACAAAAAATCAAAACAAAGATGGAAGTTCAAGAAGGTGCGCGTCCAAGGCTCATACAGTATGTGCCTCTAGTAGACTCATACAACAAGGGGTCCCATGAGGAACCCAGAAGCCGAGAACCTGCTCCCCCTGCACCTTGCACAGAGAGAAAATCTTTCTCATTGTGTGGTGACTACTTAGCTACCCGAGATGTCTTGCATAGAAAAGATGAACACCTATCGTTGTTCTATGACAGAATTTTTAAGGCGTATTCAGGCGACATAAAGGAACCGGGCCTGGAAGAGCAGACACGTTTCAAATCTGTTTTCAGAAATGATCTAATATCTGATATTAGATTCAAGTTGCCATTGTACACCTGGTGTCAGTTAGAAGTAACATCTTTGGATGAAATAAAACAGGGTGCTATAAAGGTTTTTGAGGCTCACATGCAAAGCAAAACACCCATAGAGGTGTGCCCAAGTCAAAAGGTCATATCCCAGTTGCTAAAAATAGAAGAGGTTCTCTCTCCTATAGAAAGTGAGAATAAACACTGTTGTATCAAAGGCCCTCTGACCTCAGAGGAGATGGAGAGCATACGTCGGTTGTTAGATGAGTTAGATAATGCAAGCAAGAATAAACAAGATTTTCAAACTGACAAACAACGAAATGTTGGTGCCAGCTGGAACAGTGACTCAAAATGGTTTAAAGGGAGCCCCGCTCCTAATGCACCTCAGATTGAAAAGTCTGAGACAAGCGATGAACCACAAAAGGTAGGTGTTCACTCTTTAAGAGACCCAAAATGGTTCAGATCGAACCAGGTGGGTGAAAACCAAGGTCTACCGGTGGGTGAACTTCAAAAGAAATTGAAGTATGAGGACCTAAACTCATGTAACAATGCGTGGTCCCAACAGAAACCCCCGAGCCTCGGAACTGCACCTCCCGCGCCTCGAACAGAACAGTTCGAGACATGCAAAGAGTCACGAATGTCCCAGAATAATGGCCCAACACCTCTATGCTCGGAAGAGACAGAGGAAGTAAGTAGTTTGTTAGAAGATTTGAATGTTACAGTGCTTGACCAACCTAATACAACGAGTGGCGTTGTCACTGATAATGACACTAACAACATTGACCAACCTGGAGCGCTGTGCAACACTATCCTTTACAAAAACTCAGAGCATACAGTTAACATTAATAACATCGACACAGATGCCACAGATGTTGACAATAAAGATGCTACCAGCAAACAAAATACTGACAGTTAACAAGATCCTGAAGGTCATGACACTGTCTGTCTAACAGATGGTACCGCAGAAGGCACGGATGACTCACCAACCGAGATCACAAGCCCGGTAAGTGAACCTTCAAATACAGATGAGTCAGAAGAGACCCGACAGTTGGACCCAATCCTGGTCCAACATGAGAACCTCCTCTGCGAGCTAGAACAATCAGCACTCACTGAACACTACCTACCTCAGGTAGAAAAAGGTGTAGAGATCCAAGGATCCCACACCGAAGACGTTGTACTGTCCTCTGGGACAGATAAATCGGCAATCAGCCAAGATTTTGATGAAACCTTGGTTCAAGAGCATTTGAGTCTAGAACTAATCAGAAATGACATAGTTTCTACAGACTCAAAGAGTCCCTCTTCAGTCAAGAAGTGGGAAAACACACTCAACAACGACAGTGACCTGTCGCATTCTGAACAATCAGACACACCTGCGACTGCGCTGACAGTTGTGTCACACTTGAATTACACAGAAAGAGGTAAACGTAAGAAGAAACGTTGGCCGAAACCTAAAAGGTTCCTGTGTACTGTCTACTCTCAGCTGCGAAAACAGCTTAAACTAAACAATGGCATCCTAACTTGTGCCCATGGACGGACGTCCTCACCTGTGTTCGTGGTCCCCCATGACCTCAGGGGGGTGATGTTAGGTCATGCCCAAGACAAAGACAAAAAGATTTCAATAACCCCACAAACGACAAAGATATTGCAAACTCACAGACTTCATGGGAAAATAAGGTCGTCCAAGCGCACAATAGTAAATAAACTTAACAGTTTAAACTATTTGTCGTGAAAAGAAACCGCACCAACTAGAACTTAGTAACGCTAAGTCTAAAAAACCCACAACAAAAACTAAACTTAACAACCGTTTAAATCTGCAGGATTTAATTGACATCGGTTATAAAGCTAAGACCTGTTTTTCTTGTGTGATACACTTTGGAATCTGACGACAAGTGTGAGTTGAAGCAGTGATACGTTGTTTTCTAGGTGCTTAATTGCTACTTTTTTTGTTGTTGGAGCTTGGTATTGTTTTCTGAACACTCCCAGCCAAAAGAGGTTTTTATTAATGATAAGTTAAAGACTTAAATGGATTTAACTACTGTATGCCAACATGCAGTTTTCATTTGTTAAACCTCAGTCATTGAAGAATCAATGTAGTTTAAAGCTACTTTAAGTAACATAAACTACACTGGTCTCGCAATTTCTAATTTGAACCGATTCGATCGATTCTATTCTAGATCATCTATTCATTTTGATGAGTCTCGCCATAGACTTCAAAATTTATAGGGAATACCAAATCCTACGTCGTCGTCTTAAAGGACAACAGACATTTAGACCAAACTATATTTTCTTTTCTATTTTAGTTTAACTTAAACTAAGTTATGAATGGAGGAATAGTTTGGAAGAAGAGGCCTTCGTTACAGAAGCCCTCCTGAACCTTCTATAGACGTAGATCCCTATATTTAACTTTTGATGCATGATCCACCCCTTACTTGGTATCTGTAGCTGATCTAAACCATGATAGCTTACATACCAGGTGCATATAGGTAAGGCTTAATGTAAAATCCTAATCATAAGCCCACCTAAAAACCACATAATTGCATGACACATAGAACCAGAGTGGCACTGACTGGAAACCAACCAGCCTTCAACCTTCGATGTAGGGACCTGCTACTCCAACGTTGGTCTTCAACCTTCATCCAAGGGTCGACTCCTCTGCGTCAATCGAGGAATTCCCTCTACATGCTGATAAAAAACAATTGTTACTGATGAAATCAACAACTCTAATTGTGGTGGAATTACTGTTGTGGATTATAAGACTTTGTTTTCCAAAGGATTAAAAGTCAGTGACAGAAGTTGATTCAATGAGCAACAAAGAATTCTATAAAATTATAAACTGTTTCATGATAATAAAACACGATGCATTTTTACCTTTTTGACAAGACTTGGCTTGCTCCATACATCCGTACGCACAGAGGAATCAATTTGGTAGCATCTACTAGCTCGGTGCAGATCATGTGACGTAATGACGTCAGTGCGATGTGATGACGTCACTTCGAGTACTCGAGAGGAACAAAAAGACCTCGATAGAACTTTTAGGACTCGATCTGTCGAGTACTCGGGTACTCTGTTAAAGCACTAATGTGCACTTATGTATATAAGTGGACAGTAGATATCTGTCATTATGTAGACTGCTGAGTCTATGAATAGGCAAGTACAGGTAGTCCCCGATTTACGAGCGAGATCCGTTACAACGAGTCGCTCGTAAACCGGAAATCTCGTATTTCGGAACGGTTGCCATGTCTCTCGTAAGTCCGGAATTTCGCTCGTAAATTGGAACGGTTTCGCTAGCGCGACTACAAACACTCGTTTTTCATCAAAAAACTGCTTATGAGTGCATAAAAATGATCGGAAACGTGTGTCCACATGTTTAGCTAACGAACTGTGGTGAAAAAACACATGAAAACTCAGTATTTTTTGCGTTTTTTCCAAAAATTCGCCAGCTCGTAAGTCTGGAACCTCGTAGATCAGAGCGCTCGTAAATCGGGGACTACCTGTATAAGCCTTGGCTTCAGCCTATTCCTTTTTTGGTAAATTATTGATTTACCATTTTATATTGTTTTCTTTTCATTTGTAATGTTTTTAATTTACCAAAATAAAGTTGAACTGAATTTTTTTTAAAAGTGGTCAAACACAAAGAGCTTTTCATAGCATGTGATCACTTGGTGACATCACATGACTTACAGATCTACTGGAAGAAAGTTCCAGGACATTCAAGAGTCCCAGGCAATGACAAGTACTATAATGTGTTATGAAATAAAATACTTTATCTTTGTTTTCATTTATTTTGAAGGAGTCTTCACACGGCGTTCAAAATGAACAAGTTTCTCTTATAGAATGGTAAGGGTTTCCTGAGAGGAGACAGAATGTGAGCATGTACTCATGTGAGGTTCTGGTACTGAAGGAATGCTTGAAGTTGGGTCTGTTCTGGTCTCTGAGTGGCTTGTGGGAGAGGGGCCTTGGCGCCTCTCTGTCAGTTTTATGACTTCACAGATTTATGACTGGTAGGAAGTTACTGGAAGTCTCTTTGTTCTGTGTGGCTGATTCAGCCACCCTTCCCCCTCGTCAGCTCTCAAGTGAGTTGGAAAAAAGGTGTCCATCTCTGAAAACTGTGTTCACATCTGAAAAATGCTCCTTTTTGGGGAATAAATAAGTGTGGATATATAAGTGTGTAAAACCACTTGAAGGCGCAGAGAACATGATTGCATAAACATTCGTAAAACAATTAATACCTTGATCATAAAGCACTTGTGCATTAATTATATAATAGTTGTGAAGTAGTTTCAATTAGATTATTAAAGCCGCAAGCGGCGTTGAGGCCCTCGCAGCTTAGCGCAGCTCCGGCCTTATTGAGGCGACCTCGTGAGCTCCAGCTGGTCCGCTCGGTCGCCACCTCAAACTCTCTCGTGCCCATCCAGCACCAGTTTGCCAAGAACAATTAGCAAACAACAACAATATATACGTGTTTAGAAGTGCTGACAGATGATACACAGTAAACGTGGAACAGATCACATGATCTAGCAATGAGATGTAACAGTTTGAAAAATAATGTATGGGGCACACTGGAGTCATCTGTTAAACCATAGTATCAAAGTGTGTAGAAGTGATCAGCCCTTTGTGAATAGCAAACAACCCTTTGGGTTGTTTTTACAATGGGTGCTAACGATCCATTGTTAAGATGATGGTCATCCATCATGTGAGCAACTGGTTTCAGCAGTCACCAGCAAACTGGTTGATCCACTTTGAGAGGGTGCTAAGACTGAGCTGAATATCAGACTTAGCTTTTTTAGAGTTTTCTACCTGGATTATTGAGCATGTATCAGGGGAAAATTAAACATGTTTTAAAATCAATTTTGGAGCATTTAGAATTGATTCTGAATCGCCAAGACAAAGAATCTAGATTTAAAAAAACGATTTTTTTCCCTTCATCCTTATTGACATATAACAGTTTGAATTATGTAGGTGGTGCACTGAAGTCAAAATTTACACAACAATATCAATGCGTTTAGAACTGCTCCCTGATGACGCAGAATAAATCTGGTACAGATCGAATGATGTATCACTGAGATCTAACAGTTTGAATAATCTAGGGGCGCTCTAGAGTCATATGTTAATCCACAATATCAATGTGTGTAGACGTGCTCACTGATGAAGTACAATAAATCTCGTGCAGATCGGATAATGTATCTCTGAGATATACCACGCTGAACAAGTTTCTGGTGTTATCTCACATGCTAACGGGTGATGCTAATGCTAAGCTAACTAGCATGCTAGGCTAACACCTTATTTTCCAACCAAACTTACACAGGTGACTCAACAGACCACGCTGAACAAGTTTCTGGTGTTATCTCACATGCTAACGTGTAATGCTAATGCTAAGCTAACTAGCATGCTAGGCTAACACCTTATTTTCCAACCAAACTTACACAGGTGACTCAACAGACCACGCTGAACAAGTTTCTGGTGTTATCTCACATGCTAACGGGTAATGCTAATGCTAAGCTAACTAGCATGCTAGGCTAACACCTTATTTTCCAACCAAACTTACACAGGTGACTCAACAGACCACGCTGAACAAGTTTCTGGTGTTATCTCACATGCTAACGGGTGATGCTAATGCTAAGCTAACTAGCATGCTAGGCTAACACCTTATTTTCCATTCAAACTTACACAGATGACTCAACAGACCACGCTGAACAAGTTTCTGGTGTTATCTCACATGCTAACGGGTGATGCTAATGCTAAGCTAACTAGCATGCTAAGCTAACACCTTATTTTCCAACCAAACTTACACAGGTGACTCAACAGACCACGCTGAACAAGTTTCTGGTGTTATCTCACATGCTAACGGGTGATGCTAATGCTAAGCTAACTAGCATGCTAGGCTAACACCTTATTTTCCAACCAAACTTACACAGGTGACTCAACAGACCACGCTGAACAAGTTTCTGGTGTTATCTCACATGCTAACGGGTGATGCTAATGCTAAGCTAACTAGCATGCTAGGCTAACACCTTATTTTTCAACCAAACTTACACAGATGACTCAACAGACCACGCTGAACAAGTTTCTGGTGTTATCTCACATGCTAACGGGTGATGCTAATGCTAAGCTAACTAGCATGCGCACTTGAGTCAAATGTTAGCCCACCATATCAATGTGTCCACAAGGGCTCACTGTTGATGCACAATAAATCTTGTACAGATCGGATAATGTATCACTGAGATATAACTGTAGTAATAATATAGGGGGCGCTGTGGAGTAAAAATTTACACAACATTATCAATGTGTGTAGAAGTGCTCACTGATGAACCACACTAAATCTCGTGCAGATCGGATAATGTATCACTAAGATATAACTGTAGTAATAATATAGGGGGCGCTATGGAGTAAAAATTTACATACTATTATCAATGTGTGTCGAAGTGTTCACTGATAAAGCACAATAAATCTCGTGCAGATCGGATAATGTATCACTAAGATATAACTGTAGTAATAATATAGGGGGCGCTATGGAGTAAAACTTTACATACCATTATCAATGTGTGTCGAAGTGTTCACTGATAAAGCACAATAAATCTGGTTCAGATCGGATGATGTATCACTGAGATATAACTATAGAAATAATGTAGGGGGCGCACTTGAGTCAAATGTTAGCCCACCATATCAATGTGTCCACAAGGGCTCACTGATGATGCACAATAAATCTGGTTCAGATCGGATGATGTATCACTGAGATATAACTATAGAAATAATGTAGGGGGCGCACTTGAGTCAAATGTTAGCCCACCATATCAATGTGTCCACAAGGGCTCACTGATGATGCACAATAAATCTGGTTCAGATCGGATGATGTATCACTGAGATACAACAGTTTGAATAATCTAGGGGGCGCTATGGAGGCTATTTGCTAATTAGCATAAACACCTGTTCAAGGGGTGGGTAATGATCGATCATAATGATTTTGGTACTCCTCAGATCAAATCTGTGGAGTTTAGAACCAAACGTATGGTGACGGCGTTACGTCTTACTTCGCCACGTCACCACGCCCACTTGCTCCACCCAAAACGAACAGTGCTGGAAAGCTTGTTACACCAACATGTCTTCGGTGACTGGATACAATGTCACGCTGATTAGGTAACAGGGATCCGATATGGACCGTTCAACGTAAAACTTTACACTTCCTGTTGTCAGGGGGCGTGGCTTAAGTGATGTCATGATTTGACCATACAGTTTTGCAGGGGACCGGATGTGGGTCAATCACTGAAGGTTTGATGTATTAGACAGTTTTCGTGTAAGAGCTGTAAGCGTTTCGTTTTTCATGGCGAGATGTCCAACTTTGAGGTCTGGCCCCGCCCCTTCAGCATGCATGAAAACGCACAGTTTTGATAACATTTGTTCCCCCGTGCCTTATAAAGAAACTGGCCAAGTTTGAATCAAATCGAGCGAAATCCCTAGGAGGAGTTCGTTGAAATGCAGAGGCTGTAAACGGCCAAAAAGGGGTGAAAATTTGGTCATCGTTCCAAAATGGCCGCCTTACCATTTATCGTACAACATTGGTGCCAGAGAGTTTTCTGTGCATCTTGGTGAGTTGGACAAGTGTACCAAATTTCATGATTCTACGTCAAACTAAGGTCAATGCGGAGGGTATTTTGAATATTTCTAGGGGGCGCTCTTGAGCCGTTTCTGTAGCGATTTGCTAATTAGCATAAACACCTGTTCAAGGGGTGGGCAATGATCGATCATACTGATTTTGGTACTCCTCGGATCAAATCTGTGGATTTTAGAACCAAACGTATGGTGATGGCGTTATGTCTTACTTCGCCACGTCGCCACGCCCACATGCTCCACCAAAAACGAACAGTATTGGAATGCTTGTTACACCAACATGTCTTCGGTCACTGGACACAATGCCACGCTGATTAGGTAACAGGGGTCCGATATGGACCGTTCAACGTAAAACTTTACACTTCCTGTTGTCAGGGGGCGTGGCTTAAGTGATGTCATGATTTGACCATACAGTTTTGCGGGGGACCGGATGTGGGTCAATAACTGAAGGTTTGATGTATTAGACTTTTTTCGTGTAAGAGCTGTAAGCGTTTCGTTTTTCATGGCGAGATGTCCAACTTTGACGTCTGGCCCCGCCCCTTCAGCATTCATGAAAACGCACAATTTTGATATCGTTTGTTCCCCCGTGCCTTATGAAGAAACTGGCCAAGTTTGAACCAAATCGAGCGAAATTCATAGGAGGAGTTCGTTCAAATGCGGAGGCTGTAAACGGCCAAAAAGGGGTGAAAATTTGGTCATCGTTCCAAAATGGCCGCCTTACCATTTATTGTACAACATTGGTGCCAGAGGGTTTTCTGTGCATCTTGGTGAGTTGGACAAGTGTACCAAATTTCATGATTCTACGTCAAACTAAGGTCAATGCGGAGGGTATTTTGAAAATTTCTAGGGGGCGCTCTTGAGCCGTTTCTGTGGCGATTTTTGCCACGCCCCAAAAATACGTAATTTTTCACCAGTCCTGACGAGTCCGCCAAATTTGGTGAGTTTTCGTATATGATAAAGCCTCCAAAAGGCCACTTCTTTTGGCGGAAGAAAAATAAAAAAAATAAAAATAATAAACACTACAATTACAATAGGTCCTTGCAGCGCTTCGCTGCTTCGGGCCTAAAAAGTAGAACTGTGTAAGGTCAGCCTGTATAAATAAAGGTTGAATGAATGAATATTATCCTTCACTCTCTTACCAAAAAAAGGGTTCTGCAGACTGAAAAAAGAAAATGGTATTTCCTGTTCCACATGATAGAGGCCTCTTATCAGTTAAGGGGGAGGAAAATACCCCACCAGAAAGACAAAGAGGGACCTCTGTGATTGGTGGAAAGCAGAAATACCCTGCAGGAGTATAAAAAACATGAGTATCCTCCTCCAGCCAGTAACGTAGAGAAGCAAGCCCACGGATCAGGTTGTATGTTCTCTTTTTCCCTCTCTCCCTGCCTCCTCCCTT
>JBBPBX010064464.1:0-20241 GCA_038048925.1 Garcialebias charrua | reverse complement strand
TATATATATAGTTTTTCCCTTTGCCTGTAGATACTTCTAAAGTTCTGAAGGAATGTGCAAACCAGCTCTGTGAGGTGCTGGCTGACATCTTCACCACCTCACTTTCACTGGAGTCAGTTCCCACCTGCCTGAAGACCGCCACCATCATCCCAGTTCCAAAGAGCTCCACAGTGACTGGTCTGAATGACTATAGACCGGTGGCCCTCACCCCGATAGTCGCTAAATGTTTTGAGAAACTGGTCATTTCCCACATCAAGGCAACCGTCAACATCAACGAGGACCCTCATCAATATGCATACCGCGAGAACCGATCTAGAGGACGCCATCTCCTCTTTCGTCCACACTGCTCTCACCCACCTGGATCAGAAGGACTCATACGTCCGTATGCTCTTTGTGGACTTCACGTCTGCCTTCAACACCATGATCCCCCAAACTCTGATAGACAAACTATCCACACTTGGACTAAGCCCCTCCATTTGTAACTGGGTACTAGACTTCTTAACAAACAGACCACAGTCAGTGAAGATCCACAACTTCTCCTCCTCCACCATAACCCTCAGCACTGGCTCTCCTCAAGGATGTGTGCTGAGCCCTCTTCTGTTCACTCTGCTCACATATGATTGTACAGCCACACATCCAGGCTGTCATATTGTTAAGTTTGCAGATGATACAGCGGTGGTGGGATGCATCACAAACAATGATGAGTCCAGCTACAGACAGGAGGTGGAACATCTGGAGAGCTGGTGCAAAGAGAATAATCTTCACATGAATGTGAAGAAGACAAAGGAGATGATTGTGGACTTCAGAAGGAACAAACACACCCACACCCCACTGAACATAGGTGGATCTGCGGTGGAGGTGGTCTCCAGCTACAAATACTTGGGTGTACACTTGAATGATAACCTCAGCTGGAGCAACAACACCACCAGCCTGATCAAGAAAGGTCATCAGAGACTCTACTTCCTCAGACGGCTGAGACGAGCTGGTCTGAGCAGCCCAGTCCTCACCTCCTTCTACAGGTGTGCAGTGGAGAGCATCCTGTGCTCCAGCATCAACGTGTGGCATGGAGGCTGCACAGTTGCAGAGAGGAAAGCTCTGCAGAGAGTGGTGAAGGCTGCACAGAAGATGTTGGAGTCAGTCTCCCCACCATCACAGACATTTACACCTCCAGATGCAGGAAAAGAGCCACCTGCATCATGAAAGACCTCACTCACCCAGCACACTCACTCTTTGCCCCACTCCCCTCAGGACGGAGGTTGAGGAGCATCAAATGTAGAACCACTAGACTGAGGAACAGCTTCTACCCTGAGGCTGTTAGACTCATGAATAAATAAATAATGAGAATAAACACTGCAAAATATCACATCATGCTGATGCTGATCTGTTTTCTTGTTGCTGTGTTCATCTGTGTTCATCTGTGACCATCTGCTCATACAGACTCATGTTCGTGCTGCTGTTTATAATGATGTTTTTCTATTACATTAGGGCTTAGTGTATTACTAGTTAATGTTTTTCTTAGTTAATTCTAGATGTTATTACTGTTTTTCTCTTGCATTTGTTGTTGGATGTAACTGGGACCCCGTGTACATAATCTCGTTTTCATCACATGTACCACATGCGGTGCAAATGACAATAAAGACTCTCTGACTCTCTCTCTGACTCTCTGACTCTCTAGATGCATTTGCATATCTTTAATTATTATATTTGTTTTTTTCCCACAAGTCTTTATTTCCATGTGTTTTTACATTTCTGTGTGTCCTGTTTTTGTTTTACACTATACTGTACACATCTGTCTCATTATGTAAATAAGTTGGGTGGCACTTTTCTGGTGTCAGTTCCTCTCCCATTGGTCAATAGACAGGAAGTAGCAGGATCCATGAACAGATCTACTGTTCATGCCTGTGCTGCCTCAGCTGAGCTAAAATTTACTTTAAAACAAAAGGCACATGTGTGTTTTCCCCTTGCATTTGTTTATACCTAATCTTCCTGTCTATTGATGAATGCCAGAGAAGCTGACTCAAGAAGCTCTGCCCATCTTATTTAAATAATGAGGCAGAAATATAAATGAAATGAGAAATGTAAAAACAACACATGGAAATAATAAGAATTGTGGTAAAAATTGTAAAATAATTCAATGAAAACATTTAAGATACACAAAATCATCACAGAGTTGAAGGAAAAACCAAATGATGTACTAAAATATAATTTGTTGGAAATTAGCTGGAAAAATTAATATGAAGGTCAATGAAATTATAGAACATCAAGTAAAGTTCTTTTTAATTTAATTGGTGCATTTTAAATGCATTTATTGTTTGGACAAGCTTTATGCTTATGCTTTTATGTTAGTTTCAGTCTTTATAAGTCTTTAGTTACAATTAATCACAAATGTGTGTGTTGTCAGCATTATTTAAAACTTGGTTGGAGGGTATTTTTAACAGTTTACATTGTCACTTATGCAGCTTGCTAGGCTACTCAGTTAAAGATGAGGGAGCGAAGAGCCTCTCGAATTGTCAAGTAAAACTCTTGAGCTTGCAATGTGTTAGTGGGAAAAGTAAGGTCCAACTCTGACATGATCACATTGCACAGGTCAAATATATCTTCGTCACATGGGTCTACTGAGAGGAATTTGCATGCTTCTTTGCAGACATCAAGATCAGTATGTGGAACAATGAAGTCCTCAGAACCCCAGAGCTGTGGCACAGTGTACATCACATCAGGAATCCCACTTGGTACATTGTGATTCTTTGTTGGTCGGATGCGGTGGCAATTCCAGACTGCCTTGATCTCATCAAGCTCTTCCTGGAAATATAAAATGTATCTGTGGTTAGAGGTTTAAAGAGGTTGGAGACTAACCAGTACAAGATTAACAAAAAATATAAAAATAGACATGGCTTGTTGAAAAACAAATATGCTTCAAGTGCATCCAGTTGATATTTTACAATTCATGAACCACTGAGAGATATTTTAATTTTTGCCAATTTGCTGGTAGGACTGTGTCAAAGTGAAGATTCAACACAATCTGCTGGTTTCATCATTGGTAACATTTAGTATTTTGCTTTTATAATGTGTGAATGTTTTGTACAATGCCCTGAGATGTTTTTTGTTGTGATTTTGCATTATAAACTGAAGTAAATGTTATAATCTGACTTTCACATAACAGAACATAATTTCAGCTTGTATTTTTTAAATACACTATAAACATGGGATTTATTCTTCTTTCTGCTACCTTTCATTTTTTTACATTTTGTACGATATCATTTATGGGATTGTCTTGTATTGTGTTTCTTTTGTAAAAAAAATGAACAAATTTAATAAACATAAACATGGGATCTGAACCTAGGCTTGCTACTACTTTTAATTCTTTCTTATAGCCTCTTGAGTACCCCGTTTTATTCATCTGAATTTATTAAAATAGTCAAAAGCCAATACAGTATTATGTTTTAGCATAATTCAATACAATAAACTGTAATTTTATTGTTCTTATCTGAACATAATAAACTAGTCTATTTATTGTTCTTAGCTGAACATAATAAACTAGTCTACATCTTGTTAACACAAATAAAATTATTGGCAAAGAAACCTGATTGATCGTGTTTCAGAACCATGGACAGTGCTACTGTTTATGTAGCCTAGGTGACTGTGTGCCGACACATGGTGACACCTGGCTATGTAAGCAGAGTAATGTTTACCTTTCATTAGCACCGGTAAATTAACTGAATCCATGTTAACATCAATATTTGTAGGCTACTTTTATAAATAGACCACACCATGGCGGAGCAATGGAAGAGCAGTCCACTTAAGATGCAGACAGAACCTCACCTGAATAATGTGGCAAAAGCACAGCTGCAAAAGTGATTTGTCCACGTAGTCCCCAAACGCACAGGCCCTCATCTTTCATCTCGCCCAAAAGATGTATCCAGTACTCCATACCTTATCTGCGCAGCACACCCCACCAACTCTCAATCCTCTGGTTTGTAGTACTTGCTCCAGCAATGTAGCTTTGTTCACCTGCTCTACTGTCCGCATCACTGCGGCGGTCTACTGTCCGCATCACTGCGGCGGAGGTAGGTCTGGATGTCACGGACAACAACATTTTCTGTTCCTGCATCTGTCCGGACGACCCGGGGGCAGCCAACAAACTCCTCCACGGCCTGTACAAAGTAGCCCCCTATTACGCGCGGGTCGCTGCTTGTGTACGCAGCTTTCAACCATATTATTTTGCGTGAAAATCCATTTATGCAACCACTGATGCAGATTCCATAGGGCTTTAACTTGTCGTAAGAATCTACGTAACAGATATAGTTTGGCCCTTGAGCAAAATATTGCCTATGGTTTAGTCTCCTGGAACGACGGATGGCTGAAGTGTCAGGGTCCAGAGCTGCGAGAATCAAACAAACATCTTCTTTTTTCGCACGAATGCCATTCTTTAAGCACTTGTTGTACATCCACCTGTAGCCGTGCAGTCTCCCAGGTCCTTCCAGCTGGTGAATGATGAAATCTATTACTTCCACGACATCAGCGTATTGTTTACGTCTGAGCCCACGCGTTTTGAGCATCCAAATTAAGTGTCTCTTGCTCAGAATAACATCGTGCTTGACCGCAAGTGACTGAAGTATGTCATTGTAATTCATCCCTAGATTGAAATAAAATGAAATTAATTCAAACCTGTCCATGTTAACAACCCGCACGGAAATGAATGCAGGATTAGGTTGCTAATTATCACGTGGCCACGTAATAATCATCACGTGGCCACGCAATAATTATCATGTGGCCACGTGATAATTATCACGTGGCCACGTAATAATCATCACGTGGCCACGCAATAATTATCATGTGGCCACGCAATAATTATCACGTGGCCACGTGATGATTATTGCGTGGCTATGCAATAATTATTGCGTGAGAACGCGAAATTATCACGTGGCCACATGATAATTATCACGTGGCCACATGATCATTTTATTACCTACCATGTCACCAGACGGGCTCCGTACAAACAGTTTTGCATCGCTTTGCAATTATTTCAACGAGAACCTGCGCGGCCGCTGCGGGCTGGGACAGGGGGGGGGGGCGTGGGTTAGGAGCGTGAGAAGTGAGAAGCTCTGTTTTTATTGGCTGGTTAAAAACCCTGTTTTTATTGGCTGGTTAACGGCGGGTCACTGTGGCTTTTTAGAAATGCTAATTTAGCACTTGGAGAAGCAAGGGGACTATAGTTTTTTTAAGAGATTACTTTGTCTAACATCAGTCTGTCAGGAGATAGTGACAGAGTGAAGAAATATGTTTAAATTTTAAAACTTTTTTTTTAATGTTTGGGGAGATGTACGCTCGAAAAAAAAGCAGCAACTTTATAAATGCCATATTTTCCTACCGGATGCTGTTTTCGTCCACAGAAAGTCCCGTCGCCGTTGCGTCATCACATAGCAGAGTCTCTTCCGAGTGGTTGCTGATAATCTGCGAGCAGAAGAAGCAGGACAAACCCAGCTTCTACAGTGGCTGCTGGCTGCGCGCGCGTGCATGACAAGAGACTGCCGGGTGCTGCCGCACTGCTTGAAATGCTGTAGATGTGCCGTGTCACGCCCCGCTGTTCCAAGATGCGCGGCCCCCTAGACTTTCAATGTAAAGTGGCTGCTTCAGCTGCGTTTGGTGAGGATGAGGCATCAGTCTCCTCCCTGAAGGCAACAAACAGGCTGAAGCAGCTGTGTAGTGGGTGTGTGGGATCACCTGCCATGCAGAGGGCTTTTCCAGTGAGGCGGTTGCTGTGTAAGTCCTGCAATGAGGGGAAGGAGGTGCCGACAATCTTCTCAGCTGCTCTCACGATGCGCTGGAGGCTCTTGCGGCAGGATGCAGTACATGCACCAAACCACACTGTGATGCAGCTGGTCAGGACACTTTCTATGGCACCCCTGTAGAAGGTGCACATGATGGGGGTTGGAGCTCCAGCCCTTTTCAGCTTGCGGAGAAAGTAGAGGCGCTGGTGAGCCTTCTTGGCCAGTGATGCAGTGTTCCTGCTCCAGGACAGGTCCTCTGAGACGTGCACTCCCAGGAACTTGGTGCTGTCCACTCTCTCCACTGTGGTGCTGTTGATGGTCAGAGGGGCATGTTGGGCATCCCTCTTCCTGAAGTCCACAACAATCTCCTTTGTCTTCTCCACGTTGAGAGTGAGATTGTTGTGTCCGCACCACAAGGCCAGGCGGCTCACCTCGTTCCTGTAGTCCGTCTCATCATTGTTGCTGATGAGACCCACCACTGTTGTGTCGTCCGCAAACTTGATGAAGTGGTTGGAGCTGTATGATGGTGTGCAGTCATGTGTTAGCAGGGTGAATAGAAGGGGGCTCAGCACACATCCTTGTGGGGCTCCTGTATTCAATGTGATGGTGCTGGATGTGTTATTCCTGACCCGTACTGCCTGTGGTCTCTCGGTCAGGAAGTCTAGCAGCCAGTTACACATTGAGGTGTTCAGCCCCAGATTGTCCAGTTTAAAGATGAGCTGTTGGGGGATGATGGTGTTGAATGCCGAGCTGAAGTCGATTAACAGCATTTTGATATACTGTAGGAGCCTTTCGTGTCCAGATGTGTGAGAGCTGTGTGGAGGGCAGAGGAGATGGCGTCGTCGGTTGAGCGATTAGGTCAGTATGCAAATTGGAAGGGATCCAGGGAGGCCAGATGTGATGCTTTTCATAACTAGCCGTTCAAAGCACTTCATCAGGATGGGGGTGAGTGCTACTGGACGATAGTCATTGAGGCATGCGGGCGTTGCCTTCTTTGGGACAGGGATGATGGTGGTGGCTTTGAAACAGGTGAGGACGATGGCCTGACTCAGTGAGATGTTAAAGATGTCCGTGAAGACCGTTGCGAGTTCTCCTGCACAGTCCTTCAGCACACGACCAGGTATGTTGTCAGGACCAGAAGCTTTTCGGGCGTTGATCTTGATGAATGATCGCCTCACGCTGTCTGAGGACAGCGCCAGCACCTGGTCATCAGGAGAGGGGGTGAGTTTTTGTGCAGGTGTGCTGTTACATGCCTCAAACCGAGCAAAGTCATTCAGTTCATTCAGCGTAGAGGTTGTGTTGTCACAGGTCTGTGGGGATGGTTTATAGTTTGTGATAGTCTGTATTCCCTGCCACAGACTCCGTGTATCCTTGTTGTCCTTGAAGCGGTGAGCTATTTTCCTGGAACACTGCTTCTTGGCCTTTCTGATGCCCCGGGCCAGGTTGTTTCTGGCTGTCCTCAGGCCCACCTGATCTCCCGCTGTGAAGGCAGCATTCCTGGCTCTCAGGAGTCTGTAAACCTCTGCTGTCAGGCATGGCTTCTGATTTGCCCGAACAGTGATGGTTTTGAGGTTGGTTACATCATCAAAGCACTTTGTGATGTATGAACATACAGTGTCTGAGTACTCCTGGAGACATGTGTTGTTGTTTGTGGTAGCAGCTTCTTTGAACATGCTCCAATCTGTGGTGTCAAAACAGTCCCGGAGAGCCTCTGAAGAGCCCTCTGGCCATACTCGTATCTGCTTGCGAACTGGTTTTGTGACTTTCACCTGCGGCCTGTATGCTGGCTTTAGCATAACACAAATATGATCAGAAGCACCAATGTTGGGGAGTGGGAGGGCCTTGTAAGCTCCTTTCATGGTGGTGTAGACTTGGTCCTGTGTATTTCTGCCTCTTGTTGGGAAGTTTATGTTTCTGTATGTTTTTGGAAATACACTCTTTAAATCTGCTTGGTTGAAATCACCAGCCATGAGGAAAAAAGCATCAAGTTGGGCTGTTTGCTGCTCACTGATGTGCAGATATAGTTCATTCAGTGCCTCACCTCTAACTTTGCAGTTGGAGCTTGGAGGAATATATACAGCAACGATCATAACAGCTGTAAATTCCCTCGGTAAATAGAACGGTCTGCATTTAATAGTCATAAACTCCACTAAAGGTGAGCAGTGTTTGTGGACCACAGCAGCATCCAGACACCATGCGTTGTTGATGTAAACACAGAGCCCCCCTCCGCGTGTCTTACCTCCCTCGTTGAGAGCACGGTCCGCTCTGTAGCATGTTAGCCTCTCGAGCTGAATAGCGTGGTCCGGAACGTTGTTGTTAAGCCACGTTTCCGTGAATACAAACACACAACAGTCTCTCACAGTTCTTCACAGAGCTGGTGCAAAGAGAATAATCTTCACATGAATGTGAAGAAGACAAAGGAGATGATTGTGGACTTCAGAAGGAACAAACACACCCATGCCCCACTGAACATAGGTGGATCTGCGGTGGAGGTGGTCTCCAGCTACAAATACTTGGGTGTACACTTGAATGATAACCTCAGCTGGAGCAACAACACCACCAGCCTGATCAAGAAAGGTCATCAGAGACTCTACTTCCTCAGACGGCTGAGACGAGCTGGTCTGAGCAGCCCAGTTCTCACCTCCTTCTACAGGTGTGCAGTGGAGAGCATCCTGTGCTCCAGCATCAATGTGTGGCATGGAGGCTGCACAGTTGCAGAGAGGAAAGCTCTACAGAGAGTGGTGAAGGCTGCACAGAAGTCTGTTGGAGTCAGTCTCCCCACCATCACAGACATTTACACCTCCAGATGCAGGAAAAGAGCCACCTGCATCATGAAAGACCTCACTCACCCAGCACACTCACTCTTTGCCCCACTCCCCTCAGGACGGAGGTTGAGGAGCATCAAATGTAGAACCACTAGACTGAGGAACAGCTTCTACCCTGAGGCTGTTAGACTCATGAATAAATAAACAATAAGAATAATCACTGCAAAATATCACATCATGCTGATGCTGATCTGTTTTCTTGTTGCTGTGTTCATCTGTGACCATCTGCTCATACAGACTCATGTTCGTGCTGCTGTTTATAATGATGTTTTTCCACTACATTAGGGCTTAGTGTATTACTAGTTGATGTTTTTCTTAGTTAATCCTAGATGTTATTACTGTTTTTCTCTTGCATTTGTTGTTGGATGTAACTGGGACCCCGTGTACATAATCTTGTTTTCATCACATGTACCACATGCGGTGCAAATGACAATAAAGACTCTCTCTGACTCTTTTGTGTCGTTCGTAGCAGGCGAATATAATCCAATTTGTTGTCCAAGGAGCGTACGTTAGCCAAAACCATGGATGGAATAGCCGGCTTGTGTGGGCTAGCTGCTAGCCTAGCTCCGATACCTCCGCACTTACCCCGCTTCTGCTTCCTGTCACGCCGCTTGTGGCGCTTCCACTGCGGGCGTGATGTAAGGAGGCTCGGTGCTAGCTTCCAGAGCAGGCCACAGTCACGTAGCTTCTCCTCGAGTTGGCTGTTTATTCCCAGATGAGCGGTTTTTCCGACATCAAGCAGGAACTCGCGGCTATACTTGCGTTCTTGAACACGTAGACATGAAGAAGACGTGACGGCACATTGCGGCATGCAGGACAAAGACGAAAACACGAGTTGTCGGGAGAGAGAGGAGCCGCAGTGTTTGATCGCGTTCTTGAACACGTAGACATGATGAAGACGTGACGGCACATTGCGGCATGCAGGACAAAGACGAAAACACAGAGTTGTCGGGAGAGAGATGAGACGCAGCGTTTGATCGCGCCGCCGTCTTGGATCGTCAAAAAATAACTGGAGATGCCGGGGATTGAACCCGGGGCCTCATACATGCAAAGTATGCGCTCTACCACTGAGCTACATCCCTTATCTGGAGTTTTTTTTGTTTTTTTTTTGCCAAAAGTCAAATGATCGCTCCCTCCTCCTCCTCCTCCTCTCTCTCCGCTGAGTGCAATGATGGGGAAATGCCTTAGGTTGTCACGAGAGAATTAAACTAGGGTTTTACGTTGTTGCCCGAGTCCCTGCAGATTTTCTGGTCTTCTGGACCAGCGCTCCCTGCAGATTTTCTGGTCTTCTGGACCAGCGCTCCATGGTTTTATTTTATTTTTTAGAACGTTTTATTAACATATAAGCACAGAATAAGCAGCGGCAGCGAGAGGCGTGTGGAGGAGGCGTAGCAGGACGCGGAGCTGATGATGATCTCAAGTTCACCAGAGCATGGGAAGCAGACCATATATGGCTCTGAGGGGGAGGGAGCAGAATGCTTTCCCTGTTCAAAATCTTTCTAAGATCCAATGGTTTTGTTCCTCAGCAGAGGCCGCACCTCCAGCAAGAATCGGTTCTCTATGGAGAAAGTCCAGACCCTAGTACGAAGCGAAGTGAAGGACAAGGGTCTGGTTTTAACCAGGCTAAGGTTTACCCAATATTTCTGTGATCATTTATTATGGACAATAACCATCAGCCTTAAAGTGACAATGAGACGTTGATTTTAGTTGGTATGACAAAAGACACTAGCTTTTATTTAAAATAAATCAACTAAAATTAACACCATTACACTTGATTGACTGATTTCACTTTCTTGCAATTTAAACGCATCAGCACATTTAAATTTTAATACGCATCTATTATGCGTCACCACTACGCGACGCGTCAGCACCTCGTTTGCCTTGCTTAAAAACTGTTAGGATAGGCTAAGTGCTTGGTGACTGTACAGTACTGTACTGTACATTTATCTATTTATTAAAAATATACTGTACAGTACAGTATATATTTTTATTTATTTATTTATAAATAGATAATTTTAGAGTACAGTACTGTATAGTCACCAAGCACTTAGCCTATCCTAACACAGTTAAGGAGTCAGTTGAATTGTCTCCCTCCTCCCCAGCAGGCTCCATTCACATAAAGGGAGCTAGCTCCCTTTATGTGAGTGTGTGTGTGTGTTGTTGCTCTTTCCTCTTCCTCTCTAACAGACAGCTGTGGCAGCTCCGACTCTACACATTTTCGTGATGTGATTTTCGAGACAACACGATGCGCGTTGTCTCACACCACAAAGTCAAAATCACATATAGGGAGCTAGCTCCCTTTATGTGAAAGGGAGACAACTCAAATCACTACTTCATCTTAAAAAACTGTGTTAGGATAGGCTAATTGCTTGGTGACTGTACAGTACTGTACATGTATTCATTAATAAAAAATAAAATAAAAATATTAAAATTATTATTATTATTTTTTTTTACGAGATGCATATTCGTAACTCCAGGACCTCGTAAGAGCGCTCGTAAGTCGGGGACTACCTGTACTCTGGCCACTCTGGCAGCAGCATTTTGGATTAACTGAAGATGTTTTAAAGAAGTATTTGGACACCCAGATAACAAACCATTGCAATAGTCCAGTCTAGACATGACAAATGCATGAACCAGTTTTTCTGCATCATTTTTAGATAAGAGGTTTCTCATTTTAGTGATATTACACTGGTGGAAGTAGGTGGTTCTATGAACATTTTTAATGTGGGGTATAAAAGACATGTCCTGATCAAAAATAACACCAAGGTTTTTAACATTAGAGCTGGAGCCAGATTAATGCCATCTAAGGAGGGCGAAAGACTGAAAAATTAATTCCTAAAATGCTAAAGCCCCCGGCAGAGCTCAGTGTACAGGCAGTACACCACACTATGCCGTACGTACGCAGAGGCACAAGCGTAGCCCCGCAGGACACGAACGCGCAAAGCTAAATTTTTACGACCGCGTACGCGATGTGCGTTGTCTTACACCACAAAGTCAAGTAATCGCTTCTTCCTCCGTTCACTCCATGACTGAAATGAATGAATTCATGTCCTACCTGGCTGCGCGAGGTTTTAAATATTTCCTGGTGGGCTGTGGGCTGCAGACCAGCGCTCCCTGTATATATTTTTATTTTTTAGAACTTTTTATTAACATATAAAGTTTAGAAACACTGCAGCGGGCTGCAGCCAGCCAGCTCATGCCTTCTCTCATCCGAGCTGTCAATCATTTCAGTAGGCGTGTCAGCAAATGACCAATCAGCGACCTCGGTTTGTCCCCTTTGCGCGCAGCTGCTCAAATTACAACAAGGATTTGGAGCGAAAACACGAGCATTTAACGTGAGAACGAAAGCAGAGCTGTGCCAGCGAATGCGTGCGCACAGCACACGCGCGTAGAGCAGCGTACAGGCAGTACGCACAGCTCTGCCGGAGCCTTATGCCTCCTACCCACCGCCCCCGGCGTCGGGCGGCCGAAGCGGCCGGATAACACCGGTTTACATTCAAAGTCTATGGAGGAGACGCGTGGAGTCACGGGGAACAAGGAAGCGGCGAGATTCAACTGATCGAAGCGGCGCGACGGCAGCCTGCACACGCACGCGCGCGTCGCCGTCGAGCCGCAGACGTCCCAAATGTTGATCTCTGGCGGCTCGACGCATCCGGCAAACAGTCGGGAGAGCCTCGCTATCTGATTACACAACCACAACGGGACTTTTTTCGGACTTTTTAAACTCACCGGATCCAGCCTCCAGGAATTGGAACCAAACTCCGGTAAGAAACGTGGCATTTTTACAGTTGCTGCTGACAGGCTGCTGTACTCTCCAGTGTAGATCACCCCAAACATAAAAAAAAGTTTTAATCTCATCGAAGACCGTCGGAGGTGCAGTTAAAACAACAACTGAACCCGGAAAACAAGCCAGAGACCCCTCCCTCTGCTACCCCCTAGTGTACGTCATCAGACGGTGTTCAGTGGCCAGTGGGACCGTGACCAGCGGCAAAAAGGGGACGGCAGGAGCGTTTGCAGTTGTGCGGTGGGTAGGAGGCATGAAGGTCCAAAAACTAAAACAGTCTTGTCTTTGTTCAAAATCAGAAAATTTAGGGTAATCCAGGTTTTTATGTCTTTAAAACATGCTGGTAGTCTAAGTAGCTGATTAGATTTATTCATGGACAAATATAATTGTGTATCAAATTGAAAAAGAAGTGTGAGGTTTTTTCTTTTTTTATGACCGCTAGATGTTAATTTAATTTGCGGTGGCAACTCAGCAATGCAGGTAAAGAGATTAAAATGCTTGAGGGGGATGCCTTATGTTTCATTGCACTTCCATCAGTAGGAACTCCAGGAGGGTTCTCACACTTGAAAATAATCTGATTTTTTGAGCCAGCTGTGTTTGCGTTTATGTGAACATAACAAAATATCTTGAACATATCAACAAAACACTGCTGCTTGCTTATCTAATTCCATTGCACATTTACAGAATAAAAGACTCTTGTGATAGTTTTCTGTTGATGATCATGCATGAGTGAATTATGCAGATTTTACCTCCAGTACAGACAGTTATTCTTTGTTGCCGGGAAGTAAGAAGGGAAAACGACCATTCAAACAGTTTATGTAAATCTTGAATTTAACACAGAACAATGCATCAGTTATATGAAGATTATAGTCGGAGATTGATGATAAGAGACAGAAAAGTAAATAGCCTAACTTGTGATGGTGAAAAGGACCTGCGGGGGAACAAAAAGGACTTTGAAAAGAGCAGTGCAAAGAGCTGCATGCTCGAGTGGTCCCGGCATTGGAAATCATTTAATCTGCATCAAACAGTTTAGAGTCCCTGCCAGTCTCCTGACAGACCAGCAGAACCACTGCTAATCTCCATACACTGATCAGACCATATAGCAAGTAGCACTCTTTATCAACACTTTGCACATTCCCTACAAGTACCGTATTTTCCGGCCTTTAAGTAGCTCCGCCCCATAAGTCGCTTTAGTCCAATATGTCCAATAAATTGGAAACATCCATAAATATGTCGCTTCGCCCCATAAGTTGCATCTATTATGCGTCACCCCTGATGCGTCAACCCGAAATGTGGGCCGTGTTTTGCCCTGCTAAAAATGGCGGCCACAGGAGCGTGCACGGAAGGACTTTAATAAGATTAACATGGTAAAAACAATTATTTGTTTGCTGAAAATTATAGCAAAGATGTGTCTTAGCGTAACATTTCCTTAATAAATGCATGTAATTGTCAAATCAGCTGGATTTAAAAAGTAGTTTTGCTACGTGCACCGAACTGATGCATTTCTTTAAAATTTAACAAGATAAACACTTATGGTGAATCCAGACCGAATGCGTTTTCTACTGCAGGAACGTCCAGTTTACATGCAAAGTCTATGGTGGACGCACCTCCAGCAGCCTCCTGGCATCTTGCGTCACGTCGCGTGCGTGTTGAGCGTGCTGGAGAGCGATTTCCGTGCACGTGAACCCGCGTCAGCCTCTAGAGCTGTCATAGGGCCGGAAATCCACGGCCCTACCCTACCCGAGCCCTTAGTTTAATTACCCAAGCCCGAGGGAGCCCGCTCATTTCCTAGAAATCACCGCCCGACCCGACCCTACCCGAAAAAAAAAAACAAAAAAAACACTACGTTTATTTATTAAGCTTTATTAAGCGCTAAAAAAAATAATGGTCGAAAACAGCCTATTTTACACAACCTGGCTTGAATTATAACAGTAACAGTGATAAAGAACAATAAAAAGTATCACAAATATATTAATAAGAACTGCACAAACATGAACAAAATAAAACGCGCATATATCAAGATGGCTTTGTTTGCGCCGGCCGGAGCGGCCGTCAGCTGCGCAGCCTCTTCAGCTGTGAAATCGGTCAAGAAGTTTTTCTACTTACATGGCTTACATGTTGTCATGTAAGAACAATATCGCGTCCACTGTAGCAGGTTTGAGAGATGTCCTCCTCTGATCGATTGTGAGTCCAGCCGCGCTGAAAACTCTCTCGCTGCTGCTGCTGCTCGCTGGGATGCACTGTCTGATTCATCCACTGCGTTCTCCCACTCAGCAAAAGAACTTGATGTTGTTCTTCTTTGTTTTGATGGAGGAGGTGTGAGCGCGCTGCTCGCGGTGACTTTTGATGTTGAAGCTTCAGGAAGTTCAGGTGCGGCAACTTGTTCCGCCGCAGATGAGAGCAGTGTGCGGACGTGAGCGTGCACCTGACGCACGTCAGCTGCTGGGCTGAGTTGCGCAATTTAGTGGCTGCGCTGCGGTTTTCACCATCTAAATTCACTCTATTAATTATTTCCTCATCAGTAAACTTACTGCCTTATATTCTTTACAAGCAGATTAAAACAATTTTATATTGTGTGCATTTTTATTTAGTTTTGTTTGTGCTGTATGATTAAAAAAAACCACATCAAAGCCCGAGCCCGACCCGGCCCGCCAATCAAACGCAAAAATATGGCCCTACCCTACCCGAAGTCGGGTAGGGCTCGGGTAGGGTAGGGCTCGGGCGAAGAAACGACACCTCTACCCCACACCACCATGGAAATAACTGACCAGCCGCCACTGTTAAAAATTATTGCTGGGAGACAATATAAAAAAAATATTGAGTTATTAATAAATCTTGACTGACAACATCTTTATCAAACAGTAACATTTTGAACACAGGTGGGAATTAGCTGCTGCTAAAAACTCTAAACTTGTGCGTGAGTATTATGATAAAGCTTTGGTAAGTCCATATTTATTTAAATAAACTATATAATTAAATGTAACATCATTTAAAAAAGTATTAAAATTTAATAACCAATCTTTTTTTTCACTATTTTCAACAAACGGGACGGGAAAACGTCGGAGAGCCTTGAGTTATTTATCGACAATTATTTTGAGAAGTTTGTCATGAGTAACCCCAATGCTACATCAAAGTCAAAGTCAACTTTATTGTCAGAACTGCAATATGTACAAGACATACACAGGATTGAAATTGCGTTTCTCTCAGTCCCTCGGTGCAACAGTAACCATCTAAAGACTAAACACTAAAACATTTAATAAACATAAGCATAAAATAGTAAAAAAGTGTAACACTGTCCTGAGTTTTTTCATAGTAGTATAAAAGTATGAAAATTTACACCAACACTGAAACACCAAACACCCCTAAAACACCAAACACCCAATGAACATAAGCATAAAATGAAAAAAATAAAAGTGTAATACTGTCCTGAGTTTTTTCATAGTAGTATAAAAAGTATATCTATAAAATAAACAAAAGGTTCTACATCCGGTGCGGCTAGCGAGTCGGCTAGCGCTAACGAGCCAAAGCCCAACGCAAAGTGGTACCGACAGGGAAGCTCTGATAGCGTTTCGGAACCGTCGGTGGATAATTCAGGCTTCATGGTAATTCTGGAGTCAATTGATCAAAAGTTGTCTAGCTTGGACGCCCGGCTAGCGTTAGTAGAGGTGTTGCAGAAGGAATTTCAGAGTCTGAGACAGTCACTGGAGTTCACCCAGGAGCAGGTAGCATCTCTAGCTAATGAAAACATTGAGCTAAAGGGAACAGTTAGGCAGCTTACAGATCAGATGTTGCAGCTTTCCGGCGATAATAAAAAAAATTAAAGAGTCAGTATTAGATATCCAAGCTAGAAGTATGTGGGATAATGTTGTTTTCTCTGGGATTCCAGAGGGAGCGGAGGAGAATCCGGAGGCCTCGGTTCGGGCCTTCTTTGAAAACCAGCTAAAATTACCGAGTGAAACCGTTAATGCCATTACTTTTCATCGAGTTCACCGCCTCTGTGCTAAACGGCCTGGGAATAGTAGACCGCGCCCAATAATAGCTAAATTCAAACATTATAAACAAAAAGAACAGGTTAAAAGCCGAGGTAGGGAACTACGTGGCACACATTTTAGCATGAACGATCAATTCCCAGTAGAAATTCTGAATAGAAGGCGCGTTCTGTTCCCGATAAGAAAGAAGAACTAACATATCTGTGGATAAACTCTACATAAACGGTCAGCTGTTTAGAGATCCAGAAGCTACTCCTCTGCTTTATTAGCCATATCATCAAGGTAAGAACTATATTGGTTGCTAATATTGATTAATATTATTAAATATACTCTGATGCATGCTCAATAATCCAGGTAGAAAAATCTAAAAAAGCTAAGTCTGGTCCTCTGGACATTCAAAAAATAAAACAAAACAAAGCAAAAAAAAAAAATGTAGAAATGTTTCGTCTTTCGTCCGAAAGACTTCCTCAGTCTGAGTTGCTGTGTTCAGCTCAGTCTTATAAATAGCACCCTCTCACAGTGTTACACAACCAGTTGGCTGATGACAGCCTGAAACCAGCTGTTGGAAGGTGCCCTCATAGCAGAGGACTCCGGGGCGGACCTCGTTTTGCTCCGCCCTTCATCCGCTCTGCGTGTGTACGTTTTGCACCTCAGTCGCAGCTCTGCTCCGGAGCAGGGATCAGCCGACATCTCGAGCGACCCCCTACAGTGCAACGTATTGGGTCCGGCCGTGATTCGTGCTACGTAGGTGCTTCAGGCGTTTTGGATTGCTCCGCCTGCCTCATTTGAATCAGCCCTCTGAGTGGATGTTCATTTGCGCCGCGCTTTTTTTCAAACCAGTTTTCAGTTAGAGCGACGTTCGAGCTGCAGGAAGCAGCTACAGAGAGATCTCCTTCGGTGGATTAACTTCTTGCACTGTAAGTAAACTCTTCAAACTGTTATGTGCAGATGAAAGTGGGAATTTCTGGGTGGAGTTGCATGTTCTCTCTGTGCATGCGTGGGTTTTCTCCGGGTGCTCCGGTTTCCTCCCACAGTCCAAAAACATGCATGTTAGGCTTTAAACTGTTTGCTAGCGTTGTATTCTGGTCGTTTGTGGGTTTCACATGCTTTATTTTAAGTGTTTTATTTGAGCCACGTGACCCGACCGTGTTGGGCTAACTGCTAGCTCAAAAGCTAAGAATCAGAGTCATCCTAGTTTTAAACTGTTTCTGTTTCTTGACTTTGTTCTAGTCAGGGGTCGGGAACCTATGGCTCGCGAGTCATATATGACTCTTTTGATGGCTGCATATGGCTCTCAGACAAATCTTTAATAATAATATTTTTAAAAAGTCGATAAAAATATAAAACATGGCCGCGAGTGGCTGGAGCCAATCACAGCTGTCCGTGGGTGACTGGCACTGACTAGAGCCAATCACAGCTGTCCGCGGGTGACTGATCAGGAAGTAAACATCCCTCCTAGCAGCTAGCTTAGCTAGTTGTAGAAACCCGTGTGATTGCTTTTGTGGAGAGAGCAGGTTCTGCAGTGTGTCTGATATGCAATGATAAAATTGTCTCGATGAAACGCTCAAATATAAAGCGGCACTTCGACACGACATGTTGCCTTTGCATCAAAATATCCTGTGGGGGACAGCAGGGAAAAAGCATGTGAAGAGCTGCAAGCTGATCAGCAGCACCTTCGTGTTTGGACTCAACAAGGTGACTGGAATTCAGCTAGTTTTGCTGGTGCTTTAGCCATTGTGAGAAACGGGAAGCCATTCACAGATGGTGAGTACGCCAAAACATTCATGCTTATGTTGCCAATGAACTTTTTGACAACTTTTCGGATAAAGACAAGATAATTAAACGAATAAAAGACATGCCATGACACACTACGTGAAGAAAGTCTTGCTGTTTTGCCTCTGAAAGGGACAACAGGGGATGATTTATTAAAAACTTTCACTGAGTTGATGATGATGATGATAAATTTTATTTCAGACAGACATTTCACCACAAAACATAATACTGAATACTTTCATGTTTCCAAGTATAGATACAATCTTAATATCAAATAAACGTACCCAATTTTTATATGCTAATATACATTTGTTTCTTTTCCTTTCCTCTAATGGTGACTGTGAGTCTGAAAAGGAGTATGATGAAGTTTAACTTATATTATCATACCCCTTATCCATTTAATAATTCATAGGATAAATAGTCTTCCTGTTGCCTGTATCCCTTCCAGAAAAAAAAGAAGTAATATTAATTTTAATAATTAAAAAAATAAAATAAAAACAGTATTTTCTGGACTAGATGAAAGTATCTACATATACCTACTCACGTAGATATACATACACATCTACCTGCATAAATACATAGATAACATTTCCTTATTTACACATCCACATATATTTACACACATGTACACAGATCAGCACCCAATTGTCCAAATCATCCTCAGTTCTATCATTACCATCCAATTTCTCACCCTTGATCATCCTTATACTTTTGAATAATAATCATTTTTAGTCTTTTCTTAAAATACCTCATGCTTGGACTTTGCTTCAACTCTTTGGTGAGTTTATTCCAAATCCTCACTCCAATGACCGAAATGCACATTCTTTTCATTGTTGTTCTCACCTTCAAAGTTCTGAAATTCAGGTTTTCTCTATAGTCATATCTCCCGACTTTGTCAGTAAATAAATTTTGTATATTTTCTGGTAATAGTTTGTTTCTAACTTTATACATAAATTGTGCAGTTTGAAACTCTATCAAATCTTGGAATTTAATAAAATTAGAATGAATAAATACATTGTTAGTATGACAATAAAAATCAACCTTATGAACTAATCGAATGGCTCTTTTCTGTAATGTGCATAATGGTTGGAGCGAGGTTTTGTAAGTGTTGCCCCAAACGTCCACACAGTAATTTAGATATGGCAAAATAAGTGAGCAGTAAATAATATGAAGAGCAGAATAATTTAAAAATTTTCTAGCATTAGAGAGAACAGCTACACTTCTTGCTATTTTAGATTGAACATACTTAATATGAGGTTTCCAACAGATCTTATTATGAATCAATACTCCCAAAAACCGAATTTCCGTCACTTTCTCCAATATCACATTATCAATTTTTATTTGTGACTCACTATGCCCGTTACAATTCCCGAATAACATAAACTTGGTTTTATCTAAATTTAGAGATAATTTATTAATATCAAACCACTTTTTCAATTTACATAACTCTAAATTAATTTCTATCAAAAGCTGCCGTAAATTTTCACCTGTACAAAAAATATTTGTGTCATCTGCAAATAAAACAAAAGTAAACAATTTAGAGACCTTACATATGTCATTTATGTATAAATTAAACAACTTTGGCCCCAATACTGAACCCTGTGGGACACCACAAACAATGTCCAAGCACGAGGACTGGAAATCACCTATTTGCACAAAGAAAAGAAAAAGAGAGAAAAAAATCTACAGATGGACAAACTTATTTCAGTGTGTACTGATGGTGCTCCGTGCATGGTGGGGAAAAACAGAGGATTTGTAGCACTGCTTCGTGAACAGGAAAAGAGACCCATTTTAAGTTTTCACTGCATCCTACATCAGGAGGCGCTTTGTGCTCAGATCTGTGGCGAGCAGCTTGGTGAGGTGATGTCGCTGGTCATTCAGGTGGTCAACTTAACCTCACTACATATCAACCAGACTACAAGGCCATCAGCAAAACTATGCAGCACCAGAAGTCACATTAATGGTAAGAAATACTTTATCATTGTTAACAACAGCATAACAATGTTATTAAAAAGCATTCAGATACTTATTGTACTTTAAAAGTGTTGGGCTTCATAAAATGTACACATTTACTTGTTTTTAGTTTAAAAAAATATTGTACG